>SJYC01021725.1:0-61325 GCA_006408675.1 Madoqua kirkii | reverse complement strand
AGGAGGAGAAGGGGACAACCGAGGATGAGATGGCTGGATGGCATCACTGACTCAATGGACATGAGTCTGAGTGAACTCCAGGAGATGGTGATGGACAGGGAGGCCTGGCATGCTGCAACTCATGGGGTCGCAAAGAGTCGGACACGACTGAGTGACTGAACTGACTGATTCACTCAAACAAAAAAAAACAAAAACAAAAACCCACCCAGAAAATTACTTCCAAATCCACAAAATCCAAATTATAGAAATACTATAAATCTCTGAATCAATACATGTGTGATGAGGGTACCCCAACACAGAAACAGTTTTCTCTTTCTTTTAAGATACCAGTGTTTTCTCTCATTCTGAAATTGCTTATAATTTTTAGAAGCGAAAATATTTAGAGCTTCTTTCAGCCAGGGAGCATCCTTGGGAACAGGAGGAAGTTGCCTATAATTAGAGAGGTAAAATTGTGATCAGCTGTCAGAGGTGGCTGTAGAGCTTAGAGAGGCTCAGACTCAGGGCAAAAAAGGAAGGGAGGCAGCTTTCTGGAGGAACTGAAGAGTCCTTCCAATCTGGGGAGTGGTACACTATTACCGCAGGGTCCAGGGGTGTGTTACAGTGGAGACTGTTGCAACACACGTTCTACAAACCCTATAGGATAAGGATGGCCTCCAAGTCCTATTACAGCAGAGTTAATGATCAAGCTTTTTTGCATTCACATAAGAGATCAGAACACTTTTAACTTATTTGTCTCTATGTCTTATATTTATTTTCTCTTCCCTTAGTTTCCTAAGAAGATTTTTCAGAAAAGTTCCAACCTTAGGGCAACAAGAAGACTCAGAAGGCAAACGGGTCAATGGTTGGAACAGCATCCAGAGTAAGAGCCACAGTCCTGCTGATGCAGGCAATCTGCTGATGCAGGCAAGCACTTGTGGATGTAAAGGAAGCAGGCTGTAGGGAAGCTGGGAGGTGAGAGTTTTCCCCAAGTAAATACTACTGGAACTAGTGACACTGTGACAAATGACGCCTTTCTCCTCGTCGGACAGGAAGAACTAAGACATGCAGCTGAATGGGGACTGGCAGCCTATGCCTGCAGTTTTTCACCAGAACACTCAGCCTCATCCTGGGACTCATCAGACCTGAGCAGGGGGTGTGTATCTGAAGTGTTGGCCAGAGTTCTGGGCCAGAATTCTGCCCAGCTCTGGGGTCTCTCTCTTCCCTCCTTTTATAAGGGAGTATAGTGGTCCACCTCCCCACCCCAATCCTTGTTTTCTCTTTCTGTGGTTTCTATTACCCATCAAGCCTGGTCCAAAAATATTAAGTGGAAAATTCCAGAAACAATTCATAAGTTTAAATTGCACACCTATACTCCAGCTCCATCCCACCTGGGATCCCCAACCATGGGGTGATGATCCAGATCACTCAAAGAGGACCTTCCTTCTTATGCAACATCAGAAGGGCAACAGTGTGAGCCCTCACTTCACTTCCTCTCAACATGGAGGCATCTCAGCATCTCACATCATCACAAGAAAAGTACAGTTCTATGGTTCTATAAGATACTTTCAAAGAGACCACATTCATATAACTGTTAGTACAGTGTTTTCTTATAATCGCTCTATTTTCAGTTATTGTTGTTTGCTTCTTACTGTGCCTAACTTATAAATTAAACTTTGTTACAGATATGTACTTATAGGAAAAGACAGTACTATAGG
Organism: Madoqua kirkii; assembly: GCA_006408675.1. Classification (NCBI taxonomy): domain Eukaryota; kingdom Metazoa; phylum Chordata; class Mammalia; order Artiodactyla; family Bovidae; genus Madoqua; species Madoqua kirkii. The sequence goes on along the minus strand of SJYC01021725.1, from coordinate 59,631 downwards.
ACTTGGTAGTATCTGTAGTTAAAGGCATCTACATGCCTTTAACTTGGAACATGGATAAGGGGGGACTACTATCAAGCTCTTCAACATGTGATAGTAAAGGCTGAATCTCAAAATATTACCAATGTTGAAGTGTTGCTAAGAAGGTCTGGTGATAGAGGCTGAGTGACTGGGTGACGTATACTTACCAGGGTTAAACTTAGCTTTAGAACAGCTGCAACCACGGTACACTGTTACTTGAGTCCCTCACTATAATTTCTTAGTTTTAGATCCTTTTCTCTGTGGGAGGCCTATTGCTTATTGGAGCTAGTTTATCCATGTTTGACCCACTCTTTAGGTACTCAGACCTTTTTTCCCTAACGTTCAGCTTCACTTACAAACAGAGATTGGCCTGTAGAACAAACTGATGGAGATGTATGGAAAGATTTACTCTTTCTCAGATGATCAGGTTGTTTACTATATACTGTGGCCAAATCATTGGACTAGACCATTAAAAACCTTAAAATATAGTGGATTTTCTATCTAAGCTATATTTTACGAACTTCCTTCCATCCATAACAGTTTTGGCAAAAATCAATCTTAAAAAAATACTTAAAATTTGCTCAAAATTCCAGTGTGTTCTCTGGACCCAAAGCAACCTTATCCAACTGAGTGTGTTGTTTGAAGCATAAAATTAAGGATTTTTCATTTGAGCTTGAATAGCGGTTAAAGGAATTATTGCTGAAAATATTAGTGTTACAGAAATATTTCAGGTAACTAAGTAGCATGTGGTTCTACTTCCACATTAGTACTTGGTTGCTACATTTGAGATTATTTATCTCTTTTTGGTGGGAGTATAGGAGGAACAGAGAGATGCAGGAAGAATTCCTGATTTTCTTTCAGTATTTTGTGGACAGAAAAATATTCCAGAGAAACAACCCAGAATTTCAGAATGAAGATGATATATTCTTTAAAATCCGATTTAGTTCACCGAGGTAGAAACACAGACAATCTGCTGTCACAACAGTCCAGAGAAAGGTTATAAAGTGAGAGCAGGATAAGTGCCACTTTCTTGCTAAACTTTAAACACTTTAAAAGATATAATACGTTGAGATGAGTTAACACTGTCCAAAAAATCCAAAGATTCAATGTCAATGCTAAGGGGCAGGAGGCCACCTAAAGATAGGGTACCTGCTGTGATCTGAATAGCTGTGTCCCTTAAAAATCCGTCTGTTGACACCTAAAACCCAGTGTGACAGGATTAGGAGGTGGGGCCTTTGGGAGGTGATCAGGGGGCAAGGTTGGAGCCCTCTTGAATGGGACCAGTGCTCTTATAAGAGATTTCAGAGATCTCCCTTGCCCTCCCCTTCTACCATGTAAGGCCAAATAGGAAGTGGGTCCATGCCAGACCCTGAATCTGCTGGCACCTTGATCTTGGATGTTCCAGCTTCTCGAGCTGTGAGAAATAAGTGTGGTTCATAAGCTACTCAGCTTACGGTATTTTGTCACAACAGCTCAAATGTGCTAGAGTCTGTGTTCTTCTGCCTGTCTCAGTTCAAGGAATTACACATGACTTAGCAACTGACTGAATCCACATTACACTGAGGCCCAGCTGCCTTACAGAGGCTGTTTGCCTTACAAAGAATCAGCTGTAAATGTTGGGAAGCCGTCTGTGTACTGAGAATGAAACTGTACTGTTATTAATGGCCAAGTCTCGTCACGATTCTATATTCTTTTCCTGTTATCTGCTATTGTTCTACATCAGATTTAGATGAAAGAATCTTTCCAGTCCTCCCTAGGGCAGTGGTGCAAAGCTATTTTTGGAAAACACTTAACATCATTACTTCAGTTCTTTTTTGTCATGACCCTCTTGTACGATGGCCTCAGTGTGCAGGTTCACAATCCCTTCTACAAAATTCTTGGACCAGATGTGTTTGGAATTCAAGATTTTTCAGGCACGGTGTCCTTAGCGTGTAGTACACAAAACCTCCAGTGAGGTCCAAGCCAGCACCTCATAATCAAATACATTTCCGCAATGAAATGTATGGATTTTCACAATAAAGAAAAACTGTAAACAGCCTCAAATTAGTTTAGGGCAAGCTTTGCCATCAAATGAGTTTTGGTGTCAGATTTACAAAAACTACTGTCAGTTTTGAGGGCATTTTGGCTTTTGAAATTGAGGATAAGAAAGTGTCGATCTCTACTGGGTTTTCAAAGAGTTAAACTGAACTATTGGTGCTTAGAGAAAGAAGAGAGGAAAACTACCACCATACAAATCTAATCCAAGAACCTAAAATAACCGGAGGGGGCTTTTCAAAGTGGTCTTTGAAACACCAGATTTGACTACATTAAACAGGGCTTTATGGTAAGTGGGTTGCCTTTCTTCCTGGGCTCCCATCATATGACCCTTAACATATGTTATTCCCCAGAGTGAGTCTGTGATGATTCTATTGTCATGGAATCTGAGCTGCATTGCTGACCTGCAGGGAAAGGGCCCAGAAGTAGGCGGACCTAAGCGTTCTGAGACTCACAGAACATTCCCAGACTAGAATAAAAACCTCAACAAGGCAAGAAGAGTGTTGCAGCCAACTGGCAAGCTTACACTATGACTCCAAAATAAAGTAATTACACTGTTTGATTTTTTAAGAAGATAACCCCAAAAGTTGCCTTTTCCCTTAATATAGGGGAACCGTTTATTAAGCCCTATTAATTAAAATTTTAAAGGAGGAATTGTGAAGATTATATTCTGGGTTGTGCTAGGGATTATATACTAACAAAGGGATAAAGTGCCCTTGAGCTGAGGGGCTGTCACCAGTGGAGACAAATGGAGGTAAAGGCTTACTTGGCTTCAGGGCCAGTGCGATGATGCCTGCAGCCATGGGAGCTGAGGCTGATGTCCCTGTGTGGTTGTCCGTGCAACGCTGCCTCAGATCCGTAGTGATCTAGAAGACAGAAGTGGAAAATTTAGGGCTCTGGAGTCAATGTGAGTCACATGCAAGCAGAAAGAAATTTACTTATACAACTGGAATGGAGGGGTGTTGAAATAGTTGTTTTAAATTCCTGGTTCCTGTGCTTCTGTTGACCATATCACTTCCAGAGAATTGCCTGTGTAAATCAACTTTGCAAAGGGAAGGGTCTGGAAATTGGATTCCACTTATGTTACAACCGGGGTCAAGACTAAGGTGAGCCTTTGGCCTGAAACACACAGGTTGTGCAAGTTTATCCTTAAAATCTACACTTAGCCACCTCACTTGCCTCATTCTGGTCCCAGCTTTAGCTAACATCAATGTACTTTTATTATCCCAACAGTTTAAAATAATCAAACATGTTGAGCCAATCACCAGACACTGAGTTAAACTTGATCAGCGTAAGTAATAAAAGTACAGGGTCTTATTCCTGTCCTCCTAGAACTATCACCTTGGAAAAGCTGCAGGTGCAAGCGAAAGATTTGTTCTGTTTTAGAAGGAACATTTGCTTAAAGACTCATTTTTAGGATACACAGAAATGTGACTTTGATGAACCAAGATTTAAATCCTGACACACTTAACACAAACACTGAAAACAAGGTTGAAGCCAGTGCAATTGATGTGAAATTAACAGCCCGAAGTACATGCTTGAAAACTATAGGAGATTGGCCATTTTCCATTGTTTTGAAAACAAAAATGTAAGAATCAGATCATTGTCTCCTCTTGGACTGAAACCGGTTCACTATAGCTGTGGTTGAATAACATGCCCATCAGCAAGGGCAGGGTTTCTCAACCTGTGTTTCATGATCATTTCCTGAAGGAAGAAAAATAAAATGCAGAGTCTTCATAACCAGCGAAAAGAAGCATAAGGGTAAAAGATTTTGCAAACCATTATAACAGTTAAGATTAAAAATCCTTCCTCCCTGATAAGAATCCATTTTTACGCTCCCCCCTTGGGACTAACAGCCCTCCCATTGGGAAGGTATAAGGCTTACGAGATGAACTTACTAGGACTCACATAGCAGCTATTGAAAGACATTGGTAAAGCTTTCTCAGGCAAGTACATTGCCCATCTTTTACAGATAAGAAAACTGAAGTGAGGACATACCTGGTGGCTCAGTGGTAAAGAATGTGCCTGCCAACGCAGGAGACATGGGTTCCATCCCTCATCTGGGAAGATTCCACAGGCTGCAGAGCAACCAAGCCTGTGCTCTAGAGCCCAGGAGCCGCAGCTGCTGAGTCCTTCTGCACAACCACTGAAGCCCATGCACCTTAGAGCCTGTGCTCCCCAACAAGAGATGCCCCCATAATGAGAAGCCTGGGCACTGAAACTAGAGATAGCCCTGCTCGCTGCAACTAGAGAAAAGCCCGCACGGAATGAAAACCCAGCACAGCCACAGATAAATAAAATTATAAGAAAAATTAAGAAGAAAGGAAAACAGGTGAAAGATCAGCAGAAAGGTGCAGGGAGACAGAGGGGGCGAAAACAAAGCCCTGCTTTGCTACGGTGCATCCTTCAAGAGAAGTATGAAGATAAGCTGACTTGGAAAGAAACTTGATCATCACCAAAAGAAACTAACGTGTAACTCCTTAGAAATGAATCTGCCTCTAAAAGTTTCCTTGGTGTCGTGCGAGGATGTCTGAAGGGACTCTTTAATTATGAGTTATAAAACGAGATGGACATCTTGGTGATTTCATTTCACACATCATCATCAGTGCTCACTGTCTGTTCAGTGCTGTCTGTTCCTAATGCTTTTTGACACCTCTAATGTTACCAGCTTGGGCTTCCAAGGTGGCAATAGTGGTAAAGAACCTGCCTGCCAATGCAGGAGACTTGAGACACAGCTTCAATCCCTGAGTCGGGAAGATATCCAGTATTCTTGCCTGGAGAATTCCATGGACAGAGAAGCCTGGTGGGCTACAGTCCATAGAATTGTACAGAGTTGGACACGACTGAAGTGACTTAGCATGCACGCACTCAATGTTACCAGCTTAGCCATCCTAGAGAAGTGCTGATATAAAAGAAGTAGGAGAAAGAAGAAAAATGTAGATAACCACATAGATATGGTGGCAGTAGAGAAGAGTCTTATACTCTTCTTTGGACTAACTGATTGCTGGGCAAGAGCCCAACAGTGTGTTTGGCAAGCAGGGAGAGTTGTTTCTAGATTCACAGATTTTATTAGCCAGCCATCCATGGAGCCTCCACACTGTAGATGTTCAAGAGATAGCTGAGTAAAGACAGCCCCACCTGTTTCTCCATTAAGAAACCCTCTTGCACTGTTGGTCGGAAGGTAAACTGATGCTGCTACTATGAGAACAGTATGAAGGTTCCTTAAAAATCTAAAACTAGAACTACCATATGAGTCAGCAATCCCACTACTTGGTATATACCCTGAGAAAGTCACAATTCAAAGAGACACATGTACACCAACGTTCACTGCAGAGCTATTTACAATGGCCAGGACACAGAAGAACCTAAATGTTCATCAACAGGTGAATGGGTAAAGAAGATGTGGTATATGTATGCAATAGAATATTACTTAGTCACAAAAATGAATGAAATTGGGTCATTTGTAGTGATGTGGATGGACCTAATAAAGTCTGTCATACACAGTGAAGTAAGTCAAAAAGAGAAAAAAAATACTGTATATTGATGCATACACATTAAAAATACTGTATACATTACGCATAATGCATAATATATGGATGTGAGAGTTGGACTATAAAGAAAGCTGAGCACTGAAGATTGATGCTTTTGGACTGTGGTATTGGAGAAGACTCTTGAGAGTCTTTTGGACTGCAAGGTGATACAACCAGTCAGTCCTAAAGGAAATCAATCCTGAATATTCATTGGAAGGACAGATGCTGAAGCTGAAGCTCCAATACTTTGGCCACCTGATGCAAAGAACTGACTTGTTTAAAAAGACCCTGATGCTGGGAAAGATTGAAGGCAGGAGAAGAAGGGGATGACAGAGGATGAGATGGTTGGATGGCATCACCAACTCAATGGGCATGAGTTTGAGCAAGCTCCAGGCGCTGGTAATGGACAGGGAAGCCTGGCGTGCTGCAGTCCACGGGGTCACAGAGTCAGACACAACTGAGTGACTGAACTGAAATCACAGAGAGGAAATCTAGCAACATGGTACAGATGAACCTGCTTGCAGGGCAAGAAAAGAGATGTGATGTAGAGAAGGGATATGGTGACATGATGTGGGGGGAGGAGGGTGGGATGAACTGGGAGAGAAGCATTAAAATATATACACTAACGTGTAAAATAGATAGCTAGTGGGCAGCTGCTGCGTAGCACAGAAAGCTCAGTCCAAACTGAGTGACTGAACTGAAAGCACAGAGAGGAAATCGAGCAACATGGTACAGATGAACCTGCTTGCAGGGCAAGAAAAGAGATGTGAAGTAGAGAAGGGATATGGTGACATGATGTGGGGGGAGGAGGGTGGGATGAACTGGGAGAGAAGCATTAAAATATATACACTAACGTGTAAAATAGATAGCTAGTGGGCAGCTGCTGCATAGCACAGAAAGCTCAGTCCAGTGCTGTGATGACCTAGGAGGGTGGTTTGGGGGTAGAGTGGGAGGGAGGCTGAAGAGGAAGGGGTTATATGTAACTTATAGCTGATTCACTTTGCTGTACAGCAAAATCCAACCCACCATTATAAAGCAACTATGTTGTTATTCATTTAGTTCCAAGTTACATCTGACTTATTTGAGTTCCCATGGACTGTAGCCCTTGAGGCTCCTCGGTCTATGAGATTTTCCAGGAAACAGTACTGGAGTGGGTTGCCATTTTCTTTTCCAGGGGATCTTACTAACCCAGGGATCGAACCCGTGTCTCCTGCGTTGTCAGGAAGATTCTTTACCACTGAACCACCTGGAAGCCCTTAAAGCTATGATACGCCAATAATAAAATTTTTAAAAATTTAAAAAGAAACTTCTAAGATATTCAATTGGTGACTTTAAAAAGGCATTTCTTTTTGTGGGGGGGTGTAGGTAAAAAACCACAGATTTATCGTTTTAATAATTTTTAACAACGTACAGGACAGTATTGCTAATTACATGCACACTGTCGTGCAGTTCTGGAGCCCTGTGATATGTTCATCTTGCAGGACTGAACTTCTACCCATTCAGAAACTGCCCACCCCCTCTCCCTGGCGACCACCACACCACTCTACTATCTGCTTCTATGCCTGTCATTGCTCCAGGTACCTCATGCCAGTGGGATTACCCAGCATTTTTGGTGTGAGTGTGTGTGACTGGCTTATTTCACTTAGAATAATGTCCTCAAGGCTCATCCATGTTGTAGACTATGGCAGGATTTCCTTCTTTGTAGGCTGCATAATATTCCATTGTATTACTCCATTGTGCTATATAGTATATTTTCTTTATTGATTTATCTGTCAGTGTGCAAATGACAGTTGAATGGATGTGTTGCTTCCACCTCTTGCTTATTGGGAATACTGCTGCAATAAACATGGGTATGTAAATGTCTCTTCCAGATCCTATTTTCAATGCTTTTGGATATATACCCAGAAGTGGGACTGATGGACTATCAAAAAGTGATTTCTATTTCATTCAAATATATGGGTGAATCTGCAGCCTTATTTTCCAAAGGCCTGGTCCCTAAGTCAATGTATAAACACCAGACACAGCCTTTTTCCAGGTCTCTAGATACACTGCTGTTGAGAGATGGCCTTGCCTGCATTCTTCTCATTTTACCTCACCCTCATGGCCACATTCCTTTGCCAAGTTCTATTTTTTTTTTTTTTTCAGTGACTTGTGCCTGAATTCAAGATTTTTCATGATGTTTTCCCACTTGGCTCACTTTGCTTATTCTTCAGCTGGACCAGAATACATCGCTTTCAGTGCACAGAAACAAATCCAGAATAAACACTCCAAGTGTGTGTATGCAATATTTTTGAATCTAAAAAATAACCACCTCCAGCCAATCTCAAACATGAACAATAAAAATTTTATAATGTTAGATTTGCCATATGCTTCATCCAACTAGTCAGCAGGCATGGACACACATGATATGTACATAAATAAAAAGCTACCCAGTACCTTTATATATAAACACCAATTTACTGTTAAATGCTATTAATATAGGTTTGTAGAATTCGACAACATCATTGTTCTGCTTTTGTATTTTTCTCCCAATCAATTTCACTAAATGAAACTTGAGCAGTGAGTGGCAGTGTTAAGGGATTAGAACAGGAAGGTGATGGAAAGAAGGGAGGTTAAAAGGAATGAAGAAAAAAGAAACAAAAACATCCTCACTCCCTTCTCATCCTGCTTTAAGTGAAAATTCCAGCTGGGTCATTTCAAGAGGAAGTTACTGTCAGTGGTGGAGATATTTAGGTGTAAATTACCAAAAAGATCTAAGGCAGGGTTTTCATCATTAAGAGAAGCCACAGTGTCAGGATATTTTTATGTCCATCTTTAGAAGGAAAAGGCAAAGACCACCAAGAAGCAATCTTGAAGAAAAACGATGTTCCCCAAACTGGAACCACATGGGGTAACCCCATTAATCACAGTGCATACATACAAGTTCTGAGAGTGTAATTTAAAGGAGAAGCTGCATTCAAGGGTCAGCCCACATCACGGGGCTGGGAGTTCAGAGATGTGATATGTGAAGACGGAACAACAAAGCACTTTAAGCTTAGATTCCATTTCAGAGAGTGTCTCAGAATTTGGTTTTGGTCCCGCTGGCGCATCTTGCATGCTCCAAATTCCCTCAATTCACTACCCAAATCAGAAACAGAATTTTTCTCCACGAACTTCTCATATTGCTCAAGAAAATATCATTTCTGTCCATCAGAGTGAAGGAAACAGGAGATGACACCAGGCCCCATGCCAGATCAAAGCTGTCTTGATCAGCAAATTAGATTTTCAGCCTGTCCCAGGATGGGTAGCAGATGGCTTTTGGAGTCTGCAAACTTAGGGATGTCGTCCTGATCTGGTGAAAAGGGGTGGGTATTGTTCAAGTCGAGTCAGGCTCCCTCTGAGAAGAACCATCCCTTTTTCTCATCCTAAGCTCTTATTTCCTAATATTTCACATTTCATTACTTGGGCTGATTGGATCTTTTATTCTAGCTTGTTGATGTAATTCTCCAGGGAATCTCAGTTCAGATTGAGTCTGGCGATAAATGACAATTCTTTATAGCAACCCTACAGTTAAGAGTTTCTGTCTCCCTGAGACCCTGTGATCTGTTTTATTTTGAAGGTGCCATATTGTCTCATATCTGTTAAAAGAACAGCTGAAGAGATATTTTTAAAACATGAAATGATTCTGTCTGTTAGGTTGAATTTATTTCTGGTGTTGATTTGGATTTAGATTAGAAATGTGCTTCAAGGACAGAAACAAAATCTTAAATGTGCTAATGAATAAAATAGGAGATGCTGATTTATTAAGCCGGCCAAATAAAAAGGGACTGAAGACCAACTAAAAGCTTTCTGTGTTCACTGAAGTCACAAAGACTGGTGGAGAATTCATTCATGACTGACAAGGCCACACAAAATTCCACTCCCATGCTACAATGAGAATCTGTAACTGTAGAGTGCAAATGTAAGGTTTTGCTTATATATGTGAGATTGCTATCACTAAAGAAGGATGCCATATTATATTTTGGGGGGGGGGGTTTCTATAATGTTCAGTTCAGTGCTGAGTACAAAGCAAAGGTGCAGTACTGGCTACGTTGAATTACTAGTGTCAAGCTACTTTACGCTCATTTTGTTCTATATTTTAAACTCTCCCACTTGTTAGGAAAGACTTCAGGGTTATTTTTTTAATCAGTTTTAAGTAAGACTCATATGAACTTATAAGCAGCCTACAAAAATTATGTGTGTATGTGTATATACACAGTTCCGGGGCTACAGCAGAACCCTTCCTCTTACTAGACACATCACTAACATTAGATGCCCTGCTTTGAAAGCGACTAACACATCAAGTGCAGAGAGTGAGGGCAGTGAACAGCGGGTGTGTAGGTGTATGCACACATTGGTGTATGCAAAATTACCTTTGATCCCTCAAGAATCTACAAGGGAGATACACTATTTATTAACCAAGGAAATGGAGGCTCAGAAAGACTCATGAGCCCAAGGACACGCAGTCACTAAAGAGCTAGTAAGGGGTGAAGTATTACATCCTGAAATGGCAGCAAAAAAAAAGTTGCACTCTGGAGTGTAGTTACCGAACAGAGCAAAGGTGGCAGTTTCAGACTATCTCCAGCAATCTCAGGGGAACCACCCCGGGGCTCCTTCCCTGTCAGCAGGTGGGCATCTCCATTCTCCCTCAGGCCACAATCAAGATTAGAACTTTTCAGGAGTAAATTTTTCCCTCCTTCTATTTAACATTCCTGAGAGAATATGGATCAAATGTCCATACAAACTAAACACATCTGGATTTGCTAGCTTTGACTCATGAAAAATCATGACATTTCCCAAATCAAAAGGAGAAACAGAAAGATGATAGCAATGACTGCTTCTGAATAATGAATTGGGTAGTGAGAGAGGGTACTTTCTGCAAAAAGGAAATGTGTAGTTGCTTAGGAATATTAAAAGCAATAAGACAATTCCTCCATGTGGAATTGGTCTTTCAGGCCAACTCTGAGATACCCCAGGCAGCAAGTTTGACATGAACACAAATGAATAAAATGACATCAGAAGAGGGCTGAGCAGAGCATACACTGTCTAAACCTTGGCTCACAAAACCCCTCTGAGGAGGAATGCAATGGCCTCCATCTTCCAAACAAATTACTAGAGAAAAAAAAAAGGTAAAAGGCTGAACTAGTTCCAAAAGAAGCAGATAATTGAATGATGAATGACTGGGGGAAGAGGAAAGCTTTATCTCTAACAAAGAACTTGGGAGAAATTCAGGAGGTAGTGACGGGTTATATAAAGACAGGACCTTTAATGCTCCTTGACACTAAGAATGGTTGGATGTAGAGTTTTATGTAGCAGGATTCCTGCAGGCAATTTCCCATGTGAAATATATCGTCAAATACCCTTTGCCTTTACCAACCTTTCTACCAGTAGAAGGAGATTCTCTGAGAGAGAGAGAACACCCACCTGTCTCCTGTCACAATATGAACCCCCTGTGATGCCTCTATCTTTTCCAATGTCTGAGAGTCAGTTATGCCCGAACATTTATGGAGCTCAGATTCTGAGAAGGTACAAAATAAAGTCTTCAACCTCAAGTGGTTTCCAGTCTGGTATGGAAAATGGATAGTCAATAAGCAAATGTGTAACATCACATTAAGTAGCTCTAAGGACACTAGAAAGAAAATTGAACAGGACAAAAGAGTAGAGTGTAGGGGAGGGTCGCACCATTCTTTCAAGGGATGCTGAGGAGGAACAGCCCTCCTGAAGAAAAATTTGAGAGGAGGCATAAAAGAAGAGCTTTCTGGGAAACAGTATTCCTGCCAGATGTCATGTCTCACATGAGAGGGTCCTGGTTTGAAATCACACCAAAGGCACAGTAACTTTGGGGAGCTCAACGCCAGGCCATAGGAATTAGCAACTCAGACTGGCAAAGGGCTGAGGTGTTTTGCAAGAGGACTGATTGTCTGAGGCAATTAAAGGCATGAAATTCAAGATTAGTGAGCCATAAAAATAAAAATATGCTGCTTGATGTAATTACCACTAGTCCCATGTGGATATTTAATTTTAAATCAGTTAAAAGTTAACAAATTAAAATTAAAGTTCCTTCACTGGACTGGCCACATTTCACAATAACTACGTATGTCTAGTGACTACCAGTTTGGCAGCACAAGTGGAGAACCTTTCCATTATAGCAGAAAGTTCTACTGGACCACGCTGATATAAAGGGCTATGAAACAAATGTTCATTGTATTCAGAGTGTATAAAACTTGAATATATTGTTGCCAAGAATATAAATGAAAGTAAATGTACTAAATTTAAAAATTAAGATTACTTTCCATATTAAAAAAAAAAAAATAGTGGGCCAAGTAGTGAAAAACAATGGAGGCCTATATATTCCACAAACTTTCATTTTTTTAATCACTGTGAACAGAACCTCAAACAGGCAAGAACAATGCCATTCTTTCATACAGCCCCATGCTGGACGTCCTTGGACTGGACATGACAGCACATTGGTCACAAGATGGGCTGGGGGTTCAACCCAAAGTTGGTTGGAATTCAGACTCTATTACTTACTAGCTGTGTTTCTTTTAATCTTTACTTTCCTCATTAGTGAAATTGGTACAATACCTGATTTCCTGCATAGGGTTTTGAGGATACAAAGAGATGGAGCATTGAATGTGCACAGCATGCTGCCAGGTATACATTAGAAGGGCAAAATGTTACATTCACAACATGTCAATGTAAATATAAAAGTACTACATGTCCAGCATGGAATAAAATGGATATGGTGTTATTAAGAAAAACATATTATTTCATAATAGCCAGTCATTTCCACTGATTTCTATTTCGCTTATAGGGGAGCTTCTTATCAGAGTAATCTTGATACTTTGGATGGTTCCTTTGCTGTAATAAGGTTCAAGGCCAACACTGATCTCAATCTATTAAAGCATGAATGGAATACTAAGGTCCGCAACGGTATCGATAGTGATGGCAGGAAAATGAGGGGTAGAGACTGGGCTAAGTTCTGAAACTCAGGGCAAGGTTTTCCTGCTTAAACACCATTAAAAAGACAAGTAAAATTTATTTAACAAAAGTGCTTTCCCAGAAGCAGTGAGACCTTTCCTCTCTCCTGGATCCTGAGCGTCTGCCTCAGTTCAACTCACAAAGGTGCTCTATGAATGAAGAATGACAACTGTGCTCTTCTCAAGAAGGTACAAATTACAAAAGGAAATGGATGGCCCAGGGAGGGGAGCCCCAGAACAAGGGAGACACTGTTCCTGTAACACTCAATCACAGATGCCACTAACAGGATGCAGGCATCTCTGAGGGACCATAGGCAGCTTGTTCAAAGCCTGGTGGAGAACAGGTCCCAAGTGCAGAGCTGGATTATCTGTCATTCTGACATCTAGAAGGGAAAGGGGCAGCTGGACCATAGAAGGCTGGTGCTGCTGCCAACTCATGTTCAGACTGTTAGTCAACATGTTCACCTTCAAAGTGCTTTTCTTTATGGGGTAGATGGAGCAGATCATGCTTCTGCAGAATGGAAAAATGAAGCACCTCCATTAACAACATCTGGAAAAATGACCGGCCTAAGCTCCCATGATGCAGAAAGCTACACTGACTTAGGGAACAAGGATACCAGGCACTTACTAGGTGGCTCACTGCCGTAGGAGCTGTACAAATATCTCATGCTCCATATCTTATTATCTTCATGAAAGTACATGATGTTGGTACTGGCTTTACCTCCATTTTACAGATGAGGAAACCAAGATTCCAGAAGTTACTTAGCCACTGAGTGGTCTGTCTACAGCTAGAGATTATAATTTAAAACAGCCTCAGCACTCCTGTGCAATGAAGAGTAATTTGGAGATGCAGGCAAAATAAGAGATTCTGAGAATTGGCTACAGAAGAAGTACTAACAAATGGCTGTCATGAGAATGGGAGAGGTTAAACAAAAGGTAGAGCCAAGTGAAAGTTACATAGGTAAATTTATACATTGAGTAAGGGAAGAAAAGTTATGACCAGATAGTATATTCAAAAGCAGAGACATTACTTTGCTGACTAAGGTCTGTCTAGTCAAGGTTATGGTTTTTGCTGTGGTCATGTATGGATGTGAGAGTTGGACTGTGAAGAAGGCTGAGCACCGAAGAATTGATGCTTTTGACCTGTGGTGTTGGAGAAAACTCTTGAGAGTCCTTTGGAATGCAAGGAGATCCAACCAGTCCATTCTGAAGGAGATCAACCCTGGGATTTCTTTGGAAGGAATGATGCTAAAGCTGAAACTCCAGTACTTTGGCCACCTCATGTGAAGAGTTGACTCATTAGAAAAGACTCTGATGCTGGGAGGGATTGGGGACAGGAAGAGAAGGGGACGACCAAGGATGAGATGGCTGGATGGCATCACTGACTCGATGGACACAAGTCTGAGTGAACTCCGGGAGTTGGTGATGGACAGGGAGGCCTGGCGTGCTGCGATTCATGGGGTCACAAAGAGTCAGACATGACTGAACTGAGCTGAACTGAAGTCAGTAAACGTTTTGATACCAGTAGCAGCAACTAGGGAAAACTGAAATATGACCCGAATCAAGGATATTGACATTATTTCATGGTGTCCATTTTTTCTCTTAAACCCTATCTTTCATCACAGAACGACTGATTTGTCCATCCATGGGAGAATCCTAAATGGCCACCCAGTCAATGGGGGACACAGCAGCTGCAACACAATCACAGGAGATAGGGATGACAAGCCCTAGGAGGTCAAGAGTAAGCAGCAAGTCTCTGGGGAGTGATCCTGAGGTCCCTCTGTCTACACTGTGCTCTTCCACCTGGACCCAGGCAACCCTTCCTTCTTTCTGGATATTTTGCCCACTGGACTATAAGCTTCTCTTAAGGAAGGTATTTATGGAACTTAAAAAAACCTTTCTCACAACCATCCCACAGGAAATAATAGCACTAGGTAGGCATGTTTACTTTGAGGCAATGGTGAGATACCTTAAGATGCATTCAGAATCTAGAAGTTTGAGAAGACAATTCTTATTCCAGAGACTTTCATCAGGATTTCCATGATGCAGATGTCACTCAGTATTAGTGGGCCTTGATTATGAGTTCTGCTGCTGCTGTTAAGTTGCTTCAGTCGTGTCCGACTCTGCGACCCCAGAGACGGCAGCCCACCAGGCTCCCCGGTCCCTGGGATTCTCCAGGCAAGAACTCTGGAGTGGGTTGCCATTGCCTTCTCCAATGCATGAAAGTGCAACGTGAAAGTGAAGTCACTCAGTCGTGTCCGATTCTTCGTGACCCCGTAGACGGCAGCCCAAAAGGCTCCCCGGTCCCTGGGATTCTCCAGGCAACTACACTGGAGTGGGCTGCCATTTCCTTCTCCAGTGCATGAAAGTAGAAAATGAAAGGGACGTTGCTCAGTCATGTCCAACTCTTAGCGACCCTAAGGAACGCAGCTTACCAGGCTCCTCCGTCCATGGGATTTTCCAGGCAAGAATACTGGAGTGGGGTACCATTGTCTTCTCCAATGAGTTCTGAGAGAGAAGCAAATTTGGAAGCCAAAGAAACATTCCTAAATGAAAGCATTTCCATTATGAAGGTAAAATATCATAGAGCATCATTTCTCATGAAAAAAAGCCATGATACTTCAAACCTTGTCATCTCTGTATTTTCTCCTTTCATATTTTACTTTGTATTGTGAAATATGTTTACTGATGAATGATGGAAGTGCTTTCAGGGGAATTTATATGAATATGTTTAATCCAGTTGTTTTGAATGTATTAGAGAAAGAAGGTATTAAATCCATACTGGTAGGCGGCTTTTATTTAAATCAATCTGAAAATGTAACTAAAGCAGATAGTAAAAGGGGACTCCCCTGGTTGTCCCGTGGTTAAGAATCCACCTTGCAATGTAGGAGGCGCGGGCTTGATCCCTGACTGGGGAACTGAGAACCCATATGCCACGGGGAAACTAAGCCTGTGTGCCACAACTAGAGAGTCCATGAGCCACAAGAAAAGATCCTGTATGATGCACTGAAGACCCTTCATGCCACAAATAAGACCCAACTCAACCAAACAAACAAACAAAATGAGAGGATAGGAGAAGGTAGCTGAGAAATCAAATATGAAGCCTATAATAATCAGGAATCAAGAGGAACCAAATGGATATGGATGAAGAATTACGTGAGGACACAGTACCTTATCACCTTTATTTCCAGACTGTATCAAGGCAAAGGGAGCATCACAGAGTGACCCAAACCTATATGAATCCTGGGATCTAAAAGCAGGGTGTTGGCTAAATGCTAACAAGATTCAGATATAGCAGCTCAGCTTCACTTGAAAAGACAAATCCGGAGACATTTTGCAAAATCATGATCAGGAGAAGTGCGAAGGTGTCTGAAATTCAGAGTCGGCTGCACTGAGTGGGGGCATCCCAAAAGTCAGATCTTTCTTGGGCACCAATGGATCAGTGTACAAAGCACTTTTTATCTACTTCCCCATAATTGCTGAAATAAATCTTGTGAACTACATATTATTAAATGTCCCCATTTGGCAGTTAAGGATGTTGAGACAGAAAAATTAAGTAATTTGTCCAAAGGTACCAGCTAGCAAATGGTTCAACAGTGAATGCAACCTAAGCAGGCTGGTTCTGCAAGCATGAACTCTTAACCATTTTACCATCTGCATAATTGGGAGGGCATCTTGGTAAGCAGATCACACAGGATTACTGTGTTTTTTGTTCAGGCAAACTTTGTGCTGGTGTTTGAGAAACACTTTTGACAGAGGTTTAGGTCACACTGAATTCGTTGTACCTACTTTGAAACCAAAGATCTGAAACTGAAATTCAAAAACAGTATGGGGACAGAGTAATAGGGAACGGGGCTGAGAATCCCACCCAGTCTCTTTTCTACCACTAACTCACAGGGTGAATGTGGTTCACTCATTTGTCTTTGAGAAAACTGAGGCCTAATCATGTCTAAGGCCACATTCAATGCTGGAATGTAAATGACCCAGAAAGGCTTTTTTAATGACTTGGTAACAGAATGGTTACATTTACAAATACTTGTGTTGAAAGAAAGGGAAAGTGAAGTCGCTCAGTCACAGCTGACTCTTTGCAACTCCATGTACTATAGCCTGCCAGGCTCCTCCATCCATGGGATTTTCTACGCAACAATACTGGAGTGGGTTGCCATTTCCTTCTCCAGGGGGTCTTCCTTACTCAGGGATTGAACCTGGGTCTCTGCATTGCAGGCAGACTCTTTACCGTCTGAGCCACCAGGGACGTAGTTAGCTAATTTAACATTCTATTTCCATATATTACTTGTGCCTATAAATGTATGCATTCTCCCTTTGTGTTTCAAGATAAATAAACCAATCATGACAGAGAAGCAAATGGTACATACTATTTTCTTATCATAGGACTCTCCACTGCTGTAGGTTGTGGCCAGTGTGGATGAGCACTCTTCCAGGTACCAAGGCTTCTTCCCACTTTCAGCTGTGCTGCTGATGGAGATAGTGTAGATGCTGTTGGTGTAGCCATCACAGGAGCAGTGGTCTTTGCTCCTTCCACCATTTCCTGACGCCCAGACAAAAACTGAGCCGAGGCCTCTCCGCCCCTGCGCACAAACAGAAAGAGGTCACAGATTCCGCATGAAGACAAGATCAATATCAACACAGCAGAATCAAGCATTTGCAGGAGGGGCACAATACTTCCCAGGTGGCTCAGTGGATAAAGAACCTGCCTGCGATACAGGCGATGCCAGAGATATGGGTTCAATTCCTGGGTCGGGTATATCCCCTGGGTGGGCACTCCAGTATTTTTGCCTGGAGAATCCCATGGATAGAAGAGCCTGGCTGGCTACAGTCCATAGACCGCAAACTGTTGGACATGATTGAAATGACTGAGCACATGAACTTCTATTAATAATATGATGGATCTGAGCTGCTTTCTGAGGTTAGAGGGGTTGCTTTTAATGAAAATAATCCAAATGCAATGTACAGTCTGATGACTATAGTTAATATTATTATATTGTACATTTGAAAGTTGCTAAGAAAGTATATCTTAAAATTTCTTATCACAAAGAAAAATACTGCAACCATGTATGGTGATGGATGTCAACCAGACTCACTGGGTGATCACTTCACAATTATACACAAATATTGAATCATTACTGAATACTTGAAACTAATATCAACTATATCCCAATTAAACAAAGAAACAAAAATAATCCCTTTACTAGAGATAGTCATAGAGGTAATAAGGCACCAACAATGACAATAAGGGCTAACATTTGCTAGACACCTACAGTGGGCCAAGCACCATTCTAAACATTTCACATGAACTGGACTGAATTTCTCCAGTGACTGTGAGAATGATACAAAGTTTGTCCCCCTCATCAAGATAAAAAATTGAGATACAGAAATAATGCTAAGGTCACAAGCCAGTAAATGGTAGGACAAAATTTGAACTCAGACAGCCAGACCTCAGAGGTGGCATATTATTAGTCACATTTTATAGTCATATGATATTCCTATAAATCTACATCCACATGAAATGGGTGTTATTATGTACCCTCATTTGATATATGAGTAATGTGAGGTGTACAGAAGTAATGCAGTGTATTTACTCTGAGATCACACTGTCAATAAAGGGCAGAATTTGGGACAATGTCTTTGATTCTAGAGCTGTCTCCTCTATGTATGGCAGGGACAATAATTATGAGGGATGTTAACAGATGCTACCAGAAATATAAGAATTTCAAGATCAGATATCTTTGGGAAACTGAATTAAGCAAATTAAACAGATTTCCTTTTTGCAGAACTTCGAAGAGTCTTTAGGTGAGTGGCCACTCATTGCAAAGCCCTAAAAGGGTGGCATGACTTGTAATTTCCAAACATATTTGCTTGTAGATATCTTCTTCAACCAGATCTAAGACGTTTTTGGTTTTTCTTACAAAACTTGGCATAAACTCAAAGACTTTCCTAGGGTCATAACATAAGGAAGGAGAAGAAGCAAAAAACATAGACGTATTGACTATTTTTCTATATAAGATGAGATCTTCCAGAGAAAAGATAAAAATAAGCCAATTGAAGATCTCTTGGAAGAGTTAGAGCTGAATCCTTCAGAAATTTTACCATATTGAATCTACAAGGCATGCTGGAGGAACCTAGGCCAAATCTATCATTTTGTAATTAGGAATACAACAGTGTGTTCTAAGTTGTGTCTGACTCTTTGTGACTCCATGGACTGTAGCTTGCCTGCTTCCTCTGTCCATGGGGTTTCCAGGCAAGAATATTGGAGTGGATGGCCATTTCCTTCTCCAGGGGATCTTCCCAATCCAGGGATCAAACCTGCATCTCTTACGTTTCCTGCACTGGCAGGCAGATTCTTTACCACTAGTGCCACGTGGGAAGCTAGTTTGTAACTAGGAAGTGAGAACCAAAGTCACAAAGCTAGTGATGGTTAAATTTCTTTCCAGGCCCCAAGTCTTGTGGTCTCAGAGTATTTAGTGTATTGTCCTGGAATTTCTAGAAAAAGAGCCAAAGAAAGAGAGACAACAAAGCATCTGGAGTATCTTTGATAAACTCTCCCTGACCTTGAATTTTCAAGGAATAGAATATTTATGACAGGATTTGACTTGACCTGAGCATAGATTTCTTTCTGTCCTTCAATGTGGAAAAATGCAATATGACTACAGAGGAATGGGAAAAATTCATGAAGCGGGGGGAGACACTTCTGGATGTTACTGCCACTAGACAGCTGGGCCTGGTTTACCATCCTTCAATTTCCCATCCAAATATTCATGAAACATAGAGAAAGATGCAAAAATCACCCAGATATCATAAATGAAGGATTTTGTTCAATGCTTCTAATTCTCTAGAGGGAATTACTCCTCACTGTGATGTGGATGGCAAGATTGAGAAACTCTGGTGACTGACCTGTATCTGTATCTCAGATACATTACGTCACAGCCAGAGAAGAAGAAGGTCCCATTTCATCACTAACATCTGTCCTTTCCATCACACACTGAGGAGCTCTGTCATCAGGAAAAAGTACGGTCACGTGGAAGCTTTACCTGACCAAACAGAATGCTTGAGATGATGCCAAAACTTACCTGGTTTAAAGAGCCCCATAACAGATGATGGCTTAAAACCCACAAAATGATGGAAAAGCACATATGGCACAATCACATTTATATATCTATATAAAATTATGACTGTGTGCTTATGTATAGACTTCAATGAAAACATCTTTTAAAATATATTCGATTTACTCCAATTTAAAAGAACTAATAAAATAAAAAGCATTATCATGTGACTCAAAAAATAAAAAAAATTTTGTAAGACAAAATTTGAAAGATACCTTTGTGTTGTAATATCATCACAAATGTAGGATACAAAATGATATAGTACAATCTCAGTTTAGAAGTATGTATGCTTGTGTATGCAGTGAAGTTAATGTGCAATACAGTGATCTGCTTAAAGCTACCATTGGGTGACAGTGTAATAGAATTTCTCTTGCTCAATAAGATTAGAAAGGAATTTTATTTTATTAATACCATCCTACCATGACCATGTAGGATTTTTATAAACAGAAAAAAACACACTTATTTCTCCATTAAGACTGAAAATCCAGGGCTAATTCTTAAGGGATAATTTCTGTTTTATGATCAAGAGGAATTTTACACATAGAAGGTTCATTGTGCTCTAAAAACCACAGAGGTCAACATTTACAGAGACTTTCTATACATCAAGCACTGTACAAACATTTTTCTGTTTGTACACAATCAGTTCAGTTCAGTCGCTCAGTCGTATTCGACTCTTTGTGACTCCATGGACTGCAGCACTCCAGGCCTCCCTGTTCATGACCAACTCCCAGAGTTTACTCAAACTCATGTCCATTGAGTTGGTGATGCCATCCAACCATCTCATTCTCTGTCGTCCCTTTCTCCTCCTGCCTTCAATCTTTCCCAGCATCAGGGTCTTTTCAAATGATCAGTTCTTTGCATCCGGTGGCCAAAGTATTGGAGTTTCAGCTTCAGCATCAGTCCTTCCAATGAATATTCATGACTGATTTTCTTTAGGACAGACTACTTGGATCTCCTTGCTGTCCAAGGGACTCTCAAGAGTCTTCTCCAACACCACAGTTCAAAAGCATCAGTCCTTTGACACTGAGCTTTCTTTATAGTCCAACTCTCACACCCATACGTGACTACTGGAAAAACCATAGCCTTGACTAGATGGACCTTTGCTGACAGTGTAATGTCTGTGCTTTTTATTGTTATTGTACACAATAATTCTGCACAGTTAAAGTCTGTATCTTTTTTTTAATGGATGAGCAAATTGGGACTCAGAAATGTTCACTAATGCCAGACCCAAAGCTTAAACCCAACTGAGCATGGTAAAGGCAAACTCCAGAAGAGGAGGTTATGGAGTCTGTTACCACCTCACTACCACATCCTCAGGCCTGAAGGGAGCAAGAGAGAGGGAGTCACAGAAACTGAAGACTGTGAGGTTAAACGGAGCTGAAAACAGGTCAGATGATGTGCCAGCCCATGTTGGTCCTGCAGGGAAGGAGCCCAGGGGACTATGCACTGAGCAAGACCCGTCTCTTCCTCCCTCTCCTCCATTTTCCACTAATGTACCCTTGGCTGGACACCACCAGAAGCCACAGGACCTGGAGCCCATAGAGATCAGTACCCCAGAGCAGGAAGCTTGTGGAGAGAAAGGGAGAGGAGAGCTGGAGGGTCTATTCGAAGATGGAGTTTCCTCTTTAAGCTCCGCTGGGTCCGGATTGTGGCCTCTCAGATTCATATGTTGATGCTCTAACCCCTGAGGAGACTGTATTTGAAACAAGAGCCTTTAAAGAGGTAATTAATGTTAAATGAGGCCAGAAGAGTGGGCCACAATCAGACAGGTTGGTGCCCTTTTAAGATGAGACAACCAAAGAGTGTCAACAGAGGAAAGACCTCCTAACAGCTCAGCAAGAAGGCAGCTGTTTGCAAGCTGAGGAGAGAGGCTTCCCAGAACAAACTCTGCCAGCACCCTGATCACGGGCAGAAGTTTCTAGCCTCCAGACTGTGAGAACATCCATTTGTGCTGTTTCAGCCCCCCAGGCTGTGGTATTCTCTGCTGGCAGTCTGGCAGTGAATGACAGGAGGTGAGAGGAGGAGATAAAGGATGAGTAGACCTCCCTCCCGCCCCCAGGCTATAGCACCTACACATGCTGCCCCACGTGGTCTACAAGGCAACCAGACCGCTCTGCCTGTGTGCATGGCCGATGATTAAAGTCCCAGAAATAAACAGACTGAATTTGTGGGCTGAAAATGCCATAAAGACAGCTGCTAAAGATCTAGGGGAGCTTAAACCCAACTGAGCATGGTAAAGGCAAACTCCAGAAGAGGAGGTTATGGAGTCTGTTACCACCTCACTACCACATCCTCAGGCCTGAAGGGAGCAAGAGAGAGGGAGTCACAGAAACTGAAGACTGTGAGGTTAAACGGAGCTGAAAACAGGTCAGATGATGTGCCAGCCCATGTTGGTCCTGCAGGGAAGGAGCCCAGGGGACTATGCACTGAGCAAGACCCGTCTCTTCCTCCCTCTCCTCCATTTTCCACTAATGTACCCTTGGCTGGACACCACCAGAAGCCACAGGACCTGGAGCCCATAGAGATCAGTACCCCAGAGCAGGAAGCTTGTGGAGAGAAAGGGAGAGGAGAGCTGGAGGGTCTATTCGAAGATGGAGTTTCCTCTTTAAGCTCCGCTGGGTCCGGATTGTGGCCTCTCAGATTCATATGTTGATGCTCTAACCCCTGAGGAGACTGTATTTGAAACAAGAGCCTTTAAAGAGGTAATTAATGTTAAATGAGGCCAGAAGAGTGGGCCACAATCAGACAGGTTGGTGCCCTTTTAAGATGAGACAACCAAAGAGTGTCAACAGAGGAAAGACCTCCTAACAGCTCAGCAAGAAGGCAGCTGTTTGCAAGCTGAGGAGAGAGGCTTCCCAGAACAAACTCTGCCAGCACCCTGATCACGGGCAGAAGTTTCTAGCCTCCAGACTGTGAGAACATCCATTTGTGCTGTTTCAGCCCCCCAGGCTGTGGTATTCTCTGCTGGCAGTCTGGCAGTGAATGACAGGAGGTGAGAGGAGGAGATAAAGGATGAGTAGACCTCCCTCCCGCCCCCAGGCTATAGCACCTACACATGCTGCCCCACGTGGTCTACAAGGCAACCAGACCGCTCTGCCTGTGTGCATGGCCAATGATTAAAGTCCCAGAAATAAACAGACTGAATTTGTGGGCTGAAAATGCCATAAAGACAGCTCTAAAGATCTAGGGGGCTAATCTAAAACAATTAGTAATTCAAAGGTTTATTTACTACAGATGCACAGGGAATTTTCATTAGTGTGCAATATTTGGAAAACCAAAACATATGGGGTAAAAAGAACTCTGGACATTTCTCCGAAATTCAGAGTAATTTAAGAATTAAACCTTAATGTGGGATGTAAGGAGAAGGGAAGGTGGGCAGAAGATATTAAAGAGAAAAAAATATTGAGACATATTTTCCCAAAGTATAGGAAATAACATTATTTTATACTGTGGTAAAGTATTATGACTACAACTGGTAACTCTGAATGAGAGAAAAAAACGTCCTTCAATGAATGCCAAGTCAAAAGATAGTAAATTTACAGTGAAATATATTGTGAAATCCACACAGGACCCATTTGACCAAATGTTAAATATTCTCTTTCATTGTATATTTAATTGTGTATGTGTTTCTGGATCAAAGCTGGGTCTCTTTGCCATATAGTATTTACATTAGTAAATACCATGGTATTTACTATTGAAAAAAACATCCATGTCAAAGTGAACCTGTGTTGTTCAAGAGTCAACTGCATTCTTCAGGAGCATGACTAAATGACCAGAGGCTTCCGGCAATACAGAGACGTGGCAGGACACTGTGCTGGATGCTTTCACATCTATCAGTTAATTTCAAGCCAATTAGGTATGCATTTCTACAGATAAAAACGTGAGTAACATTAAGTAATGGGCACACTATAATGTAAGGAGTAGAATGGAGACAGGAAAGGGAGACTAACAAGTCTGATCAGAACCTAACATATCTGTTGACAAGAAGAGACACAGACCCAATAAAACAATGGTAGGAGGAGGAACTCTCATTTAAGGGCCATGTCTTCCAAGTACAGCCTGATACCCAGTTCTACCAAAGCCCCTCAGTGCTCTGCTGCCTGCCCTCTTCTGATCTTTGCACATCAGTGAGAGAAGACTGCAGCCCTCTACGGAAGCTCTTCCATCCATGATTCACTAGGAAGGGGTTTCAGGTTGAAGAGGCTGGAGAAAGTCAAGGACACCTATGACTATTCAGTACCTAAGAAATGAAGAGAGAACTGTTCATCTTTTTGAAAGCTCAAAAGTATTCTGACAAACATTTCCAAAATAAATCCTGTTCCTTAACAGAGCTGGGTTCACTGAAAAAATTAGTTTTGGTCTAGAATCATGATGTAAAGGCAACACAGTAGCAACAACAAAGAAGATGCTTGTTTCAGAATTTAAAATATATACATATTGCATTTAAAAGTCATACTTAATAAATCTTTGGGTCATGATCATCACAAGGACAGATGAGTCACAGGAAAATGAAGTTTTCTTAAATGTTACCTGAAAAGAAATCTAACCCACAATTCAAAACAAATCAGGAGAACACAGCTTCTGGTGCCTTGGAGACTACATTGATGTAACTTGGTGGGAGCAAGCCTTCTCTGGGAAGACACCAAGAGAACGTAGTCGTGGGATAGATGCGTGAGTAGATGTCTTTGGGAAGAGATTTACTTCTTCAATCAATGAATCTGGGCAAGATGAGGATGGGGAAATTAATTATATGAGATGGAATAAGACTCCGGGAATAAAGTAGGTCAAGCTCCACAAATGCCCAAGGGAATTAAATGAGGCAGATAGATATGAGGTGTCTTTAAATGAGTAAAAGAAGGAGATGTGGCCTCTGACAGTGAGGAATCTAGGGATTAAGCGCTGCTTTTGTTGGGAGCAATCCTATGCGGAGGCACTACTTGTGCCAGCCACAGCATCCTCCCCTGGGAAAGAAGCACACCGGATTGATTTTATGATCTACTCCCTAACGGTGGAGTGCCTGACGTGCAAAGTATACAGGCTTCTCTTGGTTCTGGCTCTGTGTTCAGAATGTTTAGTTATCATGTTCTCAGGCTTATTAAGGTAAACAGAGGAATGACTCTAAGCATTTCAAAACTTCCCTGGTGCATGTCAGACTTCCCTGATGATCCTGTGACTAAGACAGTATTCTTCCACTCCAGGGGCGCAGGTGTGATCCCTGGCAAGGAACTAAAATCCCACATGCCGTTAGTTGTACACAAAACAAAACAAAACAAAACAAAATAAAACACTGTCATTAACTGTGGTTTACCTGGTGATTCTGAGGGCAGTCTCAGCAAGACTCAGGCTGCTACCCACTTGCTTCCAAGCAAAAATTCTAGGATTAAAAGCTTAAAAGTGGACAGCAACAGCTTCCCAAAGACAATTTCAACAGGCAGCCAACAAACAACAGTGTTCTCCAGCAGCACGCGCGGGGCTCAGCCCTCCGTGGCTCCAGAGCCTGCTCCGCTGCTGTTCTCAATCTTTCTATCCCTGCTCTCATGTGTCCACTTTCAAAACTGCTCCTGGAGCAGGAAATTGGATCTGGTGGAAGGACCATCTAAATATTCACAGACTGACTTACAAAAACACTCTGTGGGAGTGTCTTTACCAGTCTCATTTTATGCTACTTAGCCTATCAAACAACGGTTGATGAGAGAAAAAGTCTGAAAATACAAATGCAGTTAAGAAAGGCTTTTGTGAATGATAATCTATCTCTCTGCAATTCTGTCTTCTCCCTTTTCTCAAGTGATAGTACTTCATTGTCCTCTCTTCTGTTCTATCTCAACCTCACCCATCTTTTTGGCTCCACATCAGTCTTCCATATTCTGATTTGCTGTATACATAATAAGTCACTAAGCCACATATATTAAGCATTTTTAAATGTCCTATTGGCTCTTTAATAACACACTGAAAATATCAGATGCAGTTATTGTTGCTGTTGTTTAGTCACTTAGGCATGCCCGACTCTTTTGTGACCCTTGGGCTGTTCATGGGATTTTCCAGGCAAGAATACTGGAGTGGGTTGTCATTTCCTATTTCAAGGGATCTTCCCCACCCAGGAATTGAACTTGGGTTCAGTGGTAAAGAACCCGCCTGCAGAGCAGGAGACACAGCAGGAACTATGAATTCAGTTCCTGGGTGGGGAAGATCTCCTTGGGAAGGAAACGGCAACCCACTCCAGTATTCTTGCCTGGAAAATCACTGTACAGCCCAGCGGTCTCAAAAGAGTCAGCATGACTTAGCAACTAAACAACAGATGTAGTTATTAGCGATCACACACGTTTCACCATGCACAAAAGAAAATCCATTTTATATGATTCCTGAGCATACCATATGCAGTTGACTTTTCTTTTAAAGAAACAGAAAGCCTGATGATGATGACTGTAGTATCAGGTGCTGGTGACGAGAACTGCAAGCATTTCTGGTAAAATGTCACCATTTTAAATTCTACTTAAGTGTCTATACTTAGGGTCTTTCCACCATATTCTTTGTGTTCGAGTACATGAAGGAGCAGCATGATGCATTTACTTCAGGGAACCTCAAGGGGACTTTAGCTCAGTTTTCTAAAAGGACACTTACAGTTATATAGTCAAAGACTAGTGTAAAGAATAATCAGTCAATGCTGCAAATACAGAATTCTTCCAGTCTCAGATTCCTGATAAAAAGCTACTATTATATTTACCAAGTGCATATAAAAGAAAAAAACAAACCACACTGAATTGCTTATTCACCATATCTGCCAGAATATAAATTCAGTAAAGCATCAGCTCTCTGAAGACGTGTAGAATCAATCCTGTTATCAGAGCTGCCCTTTCTTCGAAGGGCTGACCGAGGACTTGGACATACAATACAGCTTCTGCACTTTATCACCAAGTGCACAATGGTGTGACCCTTGGGTCCTGAGAATAGTATGACATCAGGGTGGATTTATTTAACTGTTTATTTTTAACTGGAAGAAGAAAATCAGTCTTTCAGGGAGAAAAGATAGTAGATGATCTAGGAGTAAATAAAAACTAGGTGTGCTTACTAATGGAAACAAGTATGCTTTCAAGTAAGGAATTCTATTCCTGTTAACCTGTGGATTTTCTGTACATTTAAAAACTCCACATAATTAAAACATGGACCAAGAATGTGCTATGAATATTATTTAAAACTGGACACATAAGGTTCATACAGTAAATTTTTACATTTCTACATAAGGAAATTAAGGGAATAAAGTGAGCAAGCCAATCAGTGGCAGGGCGAGGACCAAGTAATCCAGTCCCACTTCAGCCAATGCTGTCTTGCACTGACTCTTACTGACACTAGGTACTGCTAAAAATGCTTAACAGCATGGTTTAGAGAAACATTGCTTAGCAATGGTGCATTAGAGGAGAGGGGAAAAAAACAGAAACAAACCCCCAAATCCTTCTTTTCCTTCTTTATCTCACTTACCAAGTCAACAGTCTCCAAGTAATGGCCTTTCATGTTTTACCTATGGTCAATTCAGACTGATCAATGCCCCCCTTTTTTTTTTTTTCTCAGCTCCTGTCTTCCTCATTTGACTCATGGAAGCCTAAGTAATACTCAGGTTTATTACCAATATTAACCCCGGTCACTTCCACAGTCCTGCAAGCTCTAAGCCCTGTTCCAGTGATTCTCTCAGGGCCTGGGGAAGGCGAACACCGGTCATAGGGGAGGAGCAGGCAATCTGGGTTTGTCAGTTTCTCATTCCAAGCAACTGAAAAAGTACATGTGAATCTCTGCCCTCAGAAATAATCATAAGAATGAATAGCACCAACACAGCTATTCTGGGTACATTCACCCTCCCAGCACACCCCTTTTGAGGGAAAAAGAGATACACCTCCCAGACGTTTCTCCATCCTGGGTCATCACAAAGCAAAAGCAGCGTCATGCTCAGACTTTCCGGAGAGCCAGACTTATGAAATGGAGAAGGATATTTTCAATATTAACATTAATTCTCTATTTTCAAACTGCCCAGAAAGATATCATCACCTTTCAATTATACCGAAGGAATAGAACTTGAAAACTTGCTTTCACAGAGAATGAGAACATTTATTATCAATAGGAATTGTGGTGCTGGAAAAGCCTCTTAAGAGTCCCTTGGAATGCAAGGTCAAACCAGTCAATCTTAAAAGGAAATCAAAGTTAAATATTCATTGGAAGGACTGATGCTGAAGCTGAAACTCCAATACTTTGGCCACCTGATGCGAAGAGCTGACTCATTGGTAAAGACCCTGATGCTGGGGAATTTGGAGGGCAGGAGGAGAAGGGGACGACAGAGGATGAGATGGTTGGATAGCATTATCGACTCAATGAACTCAAGTTTGAGCAAACTTCAGGAGACAGTGGAAGATGAGGGAGCCTGGCGTGCTGCAGTCTATGGAGTTGCAAGGATTTGGACATGACTTTGCGACTCAGCAACAACAATGAAAGGAATTTATTGTAAATGTTTGAAAAGGCATTTGGAAAGAAGGATAGAGGATGGTCCAGTAATAATGAAAACCTGATTGCCTGCTCTCAGGCAGCTCTGGAGAAGTGAATATCTCCTGCCAGCTAGTTTCAACTCTCAGTTCAGTTTTTAAGGGGTGAGCAAAGCTGCCCTTCTCTGAAGCCCACCATGAACTTGATGTCACAGGCCTGTACTTCATGAAGCAATGACTTTGACCTTCTCTGGGGTAGCTCATAACGTTTCT
This sequence comes from Madoqua kirkii, assembly GCA_006408675.1. NCBI lineage: Eukaryota > Metazoa > Chordata > Mammalia > Artiodactyla > Bovidae > Madoqua > Madoqua kirkii. The sequence goes on along the minus strand of SJYC01021725.1, from coordinate 31,195 downwards.
GAAAGGATGTAAATCAGTCCTTTACATTTTCTTCTCATAATAATACTGATTCAAATGAAAGCAAATCACACTTCTGAAAAAAATTACGATTGATATTCAGTTCAGCTGCTCAGTCCTACCCTACTCTTTGTGGCCCCATGAATCGCAGCACACCAGGCCTCCCTGTCCATCACCAAATCCCAGAGTTCACTCAGACTCACGTCCATCGAGTCAGTGATGCCATCCAGCCATTTCATCCTCGGTTGTCCCTTTCTTCTCCTGCCCTCAATCCCTCCCACAGTCTTTTCCAATGAGTCAACTCTTTGCATGAAGTGGCCAACATACTGGAGTTTCAGCTTCAGCATCATTCCCTCCAAAGAAATCGTAGGGTTTGGATCTCCTTTAGAATGGACTGACTAGATCTCTTTGCAGTCCAAGGAACTCTCAAGAGTCTTCTCCAACACCACAGTTCAAAAGCATCAATTCTTCAGTGCTCAGCCTTCTTCACAGTCCAACTCTCACATGCATACATGACCACTGGAAAAACCATAGCCTTGACTAGATGGACCTTAGTCGGCAAAGTAATGTCTGCTTTTGAATATGCTATATAGGTTGGTCATAACTTTCCTTCCAAGGAGTAAGCGTCTTTTAATTCCATGGCTGCAGTCACCATCTGCAGTGATTTTGGAGCCCCACAAAATAAAGTCTGACACTGTTTCCACTGTTTCCCCATCTATTCCCCATGAAGTGATGGGACCAGATGCCATGATCTTCATTTTCTGAATGTTGAGCTTTAGGCCAACTTTTTCACTCTCCTCTTTCACTTTCATCAAGAGGCTTTTAAATTCCTCTTCACTTTCTGCCATAAAGGTGGTATCATCTGCATATCTGAGGTTATTTAATTTCTCCTGGCAATCTTCATTCCAGCTTGTGCTTCTTCCAGTCCAGTGATTGATACTACACCTATATGATTCACAAGATTGTGAAAGATACACTAGGGTCCTTAAAGATGCACCAAATGTTGGCCTTCCTCTTGGGAGAAGACCAGCAATTGTTCTGACAGGTGTGTATGTGGGGCCTCAGTCAGTTTTCATGATGGTTCCATAGAGTGAGTGTCATCATAGCCTTGCCTCAGGGAAATGTAAACTCTGATAACTTAGTAACTTTTCAGAACTCTAGAGAGAAACCAAACTGAAGTTTCAACTCTGGTCTTTGTGACTTTAAAGCCAATACTTTCTACATCATTATGGGCTGCATCCAGGGATGAAGGGAAGAGAAACAATATACTGAAGTGTGAGTGAGTGGGTGAAGTCGCTCAGTTGTGTCTGACTCTTTGCGACCCCATGGACACCAGGCTCCTCCGTCCATGGGATTTTCTACATAAGAGTACTGGAGTGGGTTGCCTTTTCCTTCTCCAGGGAACTTCCTGACCCAGGGATCGAATCCAGGTCTCCCACATTGTAGACAGACGCTTTACCATCTGAGCCACCAGGGAAGTCATACTGAAGCGCGGGATATGGCAAATCACTTGCCTAAATGATAAATTCACCAGGAGTTAAAAGGAGAGAGAGATCCCTGTTGCAGTGTTCATTTTCACAGCCAGAATTAAAGCTACTGCTCACTGAGAGCTGGGTCTGCAGAGACAGGCCCAGGAGACGCATTCATAAAAGCAGACATCACACAGAGCATGGGGACCAAGAGAACCGGATGTGTGGCTTGAGTCCGACTCACAGTCTTGCCTCTTAATGGCCAGGTTACCTACTTTGCCAAGACTTAGTTTCCAAATCTATAAACTGGGGGAGGTTCCACGAGGATTATCTCTATGCCTAACTCAAGAGGCCATCAGAGGTAATAATCATAATAATGTTTACAATTCTGAATATTAAATTTGGTTGTTTTCATCTTAAAGATGAGGAATATAGGCTCAGGGTAAGTGAAGAAAAGTATTCAGTGGAAGTCATATATACTTTTAAATCATTTGATATTATCAACTCAGTTCAATTTATCCTTATCTGTTACATGGTGGCCTGTCTTTTCTGATTGCTGACATGTTTTGTTGAAGGAAACTGATGTATCTGTCCTCCCCATCAGCTTTCTCCAATCTATGTTTAGAATCACAGAAGCTCAGAATTGGTATGAACCTGAACTTGACCCAATCTAATCCTTGTATAATGTTGTATCTTCCCTATAACACAGACATCCAGACTATACTAGAATGACTTCTGTGATAAGGACTTCATTTATTCCCCAGGTGGCCCAGTAGTCGCTAAAAATAGAACAAAACAAACTAAAAGAAAAGAGACTGTCCTTGATATCTGGTTAATCCATGAGAAGAATGAAGGGAATTAGAATGGAATTTGCAAAAGTTAATAAAAACTACTCATAGTGTTAATAACAAATCTCTAACTAAAAACAAGGTGACAAAAGATACTTGACACATGCATTATACAAGGCAGGATAAACATGTGCTCCTTTCAATATAAATGCAGCACAATTCACAGTGATATAGCAATCTGAATATGATACTCAGAAACCAGATTATTTTCAACTACAGAATGTGAAACCACCTATGTATTTATGAAAACATATCTCTTGGTTTCTAAAATGGATAATAATCTTCTGGGTCCATTTGGCAAGTAACTTCTTAGCTCTGTTAATGTTCTAAAAACACAGAATTCCATCAGGATATAGTTCAGTTCTAGGGGAGGATTTTTAAAACAAACTCCAGTTAAAGTCAATTTTCCTGAAGTGGAACCGATATAAAAAAAGCTCCCCTGTCTATCTTTGCCTACCCATATTTTATTTCAAAGTTTTTCATCATTTGCCAACTAATTTCACAGCAATCTGTCATTTATTAAAATGAAAACTGGTACCAAGTCAGCTACAGCTGGGTGTGTATTGGATAAAAATATATCCTTCCCAAGAGGAATTGATTAATTTTATTATGATTATTGGGCTTCCCTGGTGGCTCAGCTGGTAAACAATCCACTTGCAGTGCAGGAGACCTGGGTTCATTCCCTGCGTTTGGAAGATCCCCTGTAGAAGGGAATGGCTACCCACTCCAGTATTCTGCCCTGGAGAATTCCATGGACTGTATACTCCATGGGGTCACAAAGAGTCAGACACAACTGAGCGATTATTACTGCTTTATTATATAAGCTCATTATATCTTTTCTTTCCTGTTCTGGTGAATTCCTTTAAGGGTGAAGAAATGTGTGGGTGTGCACATGTGTGTAAATGAGACAATGTGTGATAATAAAGCAAGCTTGTGCTTTCAGCAAGTATTCCAAATATTCAATCAGCTGTAAAATCTGGTGAATTGAAAACAAAATTGATGATAGAAAGGAGATATACTAATCAGAGACTTCACAAGAGACTCAACAACCTGACATACGCCAATAGATCTTCATCAAATGTCCTGGTTTCCCCTGGACTCCTGAGAGCAGAGTGAGGATGGGATGAAGGCCACTGGTCCAACAGGGAGACTAGAGACCACTGATGCTGATTTCACCTACTTGTGTTCCTCATCCTTGACACTGGTTCTATATAAAATCATTGCAATGTTTTAATTGATAATCCCAAAGCCTAAAAAGCTCAAATAAAAAGAACCTGGAATTGAAAGTATACTTGTGTAGGTAAAATGGCAAAGCAAACACTGTAAGTCACGCTTCTACAATATCTACAGTGAAGTACATGATTTCTCCAGATGAAAGATTAAGCTAAATGTCAAATCAGTGCTTGATATATAGTGAAAAATGAAGAAACAGTTCTTGAGTAAAATAATCAGGGAAGTACTGGTAACCCCAATATAAGTTTTCTGACTATGGGAAAAGAAAAAGATTTAATTTTAGGCTTTCTTGCTTGTTTTCTAAAGGCTATTATTACGAACAGTTGTCAGGAAATTGCAAAACTGTCAATGCATTAGATGCCTGCTGATGAATGTCAAATGTATTGTTATAGTTTAATAACCCAAATAGAGCAAAAAAGATGACTGCAAGGCAGTAAGTTTTATTGGGTGTTTTTATCCTGTCCTTATTGTTTACTAGATCTGGGAGTCTGTTGGCACTTAATTTAGAACCTTTGTTCATCATTATACGCTGAGTTCCCCAAAGACAAGTCCTGACTGTTATTCACCTTTCACTAGCACCTAGCAAAGTGCTTGGAGCCAAAGCACCAGAGTATTTCCAGAATACAGTAAGAAATAAATGAATGAATAGTCAGTTGAAGACAACTTTAGGCAATTAGCTCCTTATTCTGACACAAATCTTAGGTCACCTATCTCTGAAACACTGTCAATCAACTCACTCATTTTATAAAATAATTTCTTATTTAGAACTATCTGGGCAGATGAAGCCAAGAGTTTTCCCTGAGAGGAGTCTTTGCCAGTCATACCAAGGAGCCAAATCAAAGGATCCCTTGGTAAGTGAAATAGTATCCATTTGAATGAGAGAAAATTTTTAAAACGATCTTTTCTCAAGATTTTGATTCTGGGACTCCTGCAAAAATTGAGACCCTATGTACCCTCCTAAGAAGCTTAGAATGTTCCTTGTTGGTCACAGGGAGAAGTGATGAGTTTTATAAAGACAAGTGTAAAGATATATGTGTAAAAGTACTTCAGCTTCAGTGTTCATGCTGAATTGAAAGTTGACACTCAAGCTGGGAGGATGAAAGTTTTGAAATCATGCTATTGCCAAAGCCTGTAGGAGAAATGTTGGTTCTAAGGACAAGAGGCCAGATTCCATGGACTTTTCAGAAGTAGAACAGGAAAGAAAGACTTATTACATGACTAGAATGAAGGAAAGAGGAAATAACAAGTTTCATGAAGGGAGATTGGGTGAATAGCAATAACATAAAGTAAATACGTACATAAGTGTTGGTAAAAGCAACTCAATCACTAAAATTATTTCCATTCTAACATTCTAACTCTAAATGTCTAATAAGATTAGTTGAATTTTCACAAAGCAGTTCTAAAGAATTTACAATGAAATTTAATAGCAAGTCAAAAGAGGTCATGAAAAGAAAAGTTTCCTTGTGGTTAGAGTTTAGAACATTGATTAAATAAACAAACATATCTTTCTATTGGAGAACTTCTCAAAGCTTTTAATATGCTTCTAAATTTATAAAGAAAGCATATAGTAAGTGGTATTTCTCAAGTGTATTTGATAGCAAAATCCCTCTATTGTTCCCCTTTTTAGCATTTTATTGGTATTTTTTGGAAAAACTTTAGAAAATACCCTCTCATTTTCTTCCATTTATTTTGGTCACTCCCTAATAACAATCTCAGGATTATATATTTACCTTCCCTAAGGATCATTCAGCAATATGAAATTGATGAAATCCAGAAATTTGGAACAATAAAAACTTTTTATAGTCTTTCACATGATTAATTGGTATTTTACTTTTATTACTCTTGCCATTTTACTAATGATAATGATTAAGATTCATAACATAATTTAGAGACTCTTATGTTCCAGAACTCTGCTGAGTAGTTTACAGGCATTAATCCTATAATCCTCATAATAGTTCTACAAAGTAATTACTAGCATTTAGATCCATTGTATAGAGGAACAAACTGATATTCAGAGAGGCTAACTGACTTGAAAAGGGCAAGGTATCAGAACTCACTAGAGAGTCTGAATGCAGAGTCTGGGTACAGTAATCACTAGACTATATCATGTATAATAACTAACTTCCAAAATATTGACCAAAAACAGTGCAAGTGTTATCCTTAAGCAAATTAACTCAATGTATGCAGCAAGTAGGCATGGAAGTCATTCATACATTCATTCACTAAACACCTACTGAGTGCAAGACACTGTTTTGGGTACTTGAGATATACTACAGAACAAAACAGTCGAACTCTGGATTTTTATGGAAGAGACAATCAACATAGTAAGTGAATCTATTACACGGAAGGAAGAACAAAAATTGCCAAGAAGGGGTTCTGATGGCTTGGAGTGCATGTGTGTTATACTGCAGATGGAAAGAACCAGGCAGGCCTCCCTGCCAGGACATTAGATAAGAACTCAGGGAAGAGTACTGGGTTTAACTGTGACCTTGACGAGGAGAGTGAAAAAGCTGGCTCAACATTCAGAAAATGAAGATCATGGCCTATGGTCCCATGACTCCATGGCAAATAGATGGGGAAACAGTGGAAACAGTGGCTGACTTTAATTTCTGGGGCTCCAAAATCACTGCAGATGGTGACTGCAGCCATGAAATTAAAAGACTCTTGCTCCTTGGAAGAAAAGCTATGACAAACCTAGAGAGCATATTGAAAAGCAGAGACATTACTTTGTCGACAAAGGTCCATCTAGTCAAAGCTATGGTTTTTCCACTAGTCATGTATGGATGTGACAGTTAGACTATAAAGAAAGTTGAGCTCCAAAGAATTGATGCTTTTGAACTATGGTGTTGGAGAAGACTCTTGAGAGTCCCTTGGTCAGCAAGTAGATCAAACCAAGTCCATCCTAAAGGAGATCAGTCCTGAATGTTCATTGGAAGGACTGATGTTGAAGCTGAAACTGAAATACTTTGACCACCTGATGCGAAGAGCTGACTCATTTGAAAAGACCCTGATGCTGGGAAAGATTGGAGGCAAGTAGAGAAGGGGACAACAGAGGATGAAATGGTTGGATGTCATCACTGACTCAAGGACATGAGTTTGGGTAAACTCTGGGAGTTGATGATGGACAGGGAGGCCTGGCATGCTGCGGTCCATGGGGTCGCAAAGAGTTGGACACAACTGAGTGACTGAACTGACTTGACAAGAACAGCTTTAGTGGAAGGATGGGGCAGAGTCCAGAGGCCATGGCTTCCCAGATGACAGGAAAAATGAGGTTGTAGAGAGCAAGTATGGACTACAGTTTCAAGGAATTTTGTTTTAAAGTGGAAAAAAAAAGGGGGGGAGTAATTGGAAGGGTTTCCCTCATGGCTTAGACGGTAAAGAATCCATCTGCAGTGCAGGAGACATGTTTGATCTCTAGATTGGGAAGATCCCCTGAATAAAGGAATTGCTACCCACTCCCATATTATTGTCTGTAGAATTCCATGGACAGAGGAGCCTGATGGGCTACTGTACATGGGTTGCAGAGTTGGACACGACTGAGCGACTGAACACGCACGTATGCACAAGGAGACCAGACATGGTTTTTCCTTTCTTTCTTTTTAGCAGCATGAATGAATGTAGATGGCAATAATAAAGGTAAGAGAGAAGTTCTGAAGATGAAAGAAAAAATAATTGACTGAGCCATGTCACTGATGAGGTGAGAAGGAATGGGGTTCAGTGAAGAAATAGAGGAAGCAGACTAAGGCAGAAGAGCAGTTAATCTGCCCTGGTAACAGGAGAAAAGCTTGAATGTGTGGTCACAGGTGAAGGGGGAAGGTTAGATGCACCAAACAGTATAAAAATGACACAAAAAAATATTAGTTTGTTGAGACTCACATTCTAACTTCTTTATTGTTGTTCAGTCACCAAGTGGCATCTGACTCTTTGTGACCCCATGAACTGCAGCATGCCAGGCTTCCTTGTCCTTTACTATCTCCCAGAATTTGCTCAAATTCACGTCCAAGTCAGCGATGCTATCTAACCATCTCATCCTCTGCCGCTCCCTTCTCCTTTTGCTTTCAATCTTTCCCAGCATCGGGATCTTTCCCAATGAGTCAGCTCTTTGCATCAGGTGGCCAAAGTATTGGAGCTTTAGCATCTATCCTTCCAATAAATATTAAGGATTGATTTCCTTTAGGACTGACTGGTTTAATCTCCTTGGAGTCCATGGAACAAAGCCATGTCTCTGCTTTTTAATACTTTGTCTAGGTCTGTCATAGCTTTCTTTTCAAGGAATAAGGTGAAGGGAGGTGAAGTCGCTTAGTTGTGTCCAACTCTTTGCGACCCCGTGGACTGTAACCTACTAGGCTTCTCTGTCCATGGGACTCTCCAGGCAAAAATACTGGAGTGGATTGCCATTTCCTTCTCCAGGCGATCCTCCTGACCCAGGAATCGAACCCGGGTCTCCCGCATTGGAGGCAGACGCTTTAACCTCTGAGCCACCAGGGAAGCCCTCTTCAAGGAATAAGTATCTTTTAATTTCATGGCTGTAGTCACCATCCACAGTGATTCTGGAGCCCAAGAAAATAAAATGTGTCATGTTTTCCACTTTTCCTCCTTCTGTTTGCCATGAAATGCTGGGACTGGATGCCATGACCTTAGTTTTTTGAATGTTCAGTTTCAAGCCAGCTTTTTCACTTTCCTCTTTCACCTCCAGCAAGAGGCTCTTTAGCTCCTCTTAGCTTTCTGCCATTACAGTGATACCATCTGCATGTCTGAGGTTGTTGATATTTCTCCCAGAAATCTTGGGTCCAGCTTGTGATTTATCCAGCCTGGTATTTTGCATGATATACTCTGCATATAAGTTAAAAAGCAGGGTGACAATACATAGCCTCGACATTCTCCTTTTTCATTCTTGAACCAGTCCACTGTTGCATGTTCAGTTCTAACTGTTGCTTCTTGACCTGCATACACGTGTCTCAGGAGACAGGTCAAGTAGTCTGATATTCCTATCTCTTTAAGAATTTTCCACAGTTTTTTGTGATCCACAGAGACAAAGGCTTTAGTGCAGTCAATGAAAGAGCAGTAGATGTTTTCTGGAATTCCCTAGCTTTCTCTATGATCCAAAGAAAGTTGGTAATTTCATCTCTGGTTCCTCTGCCTTTTGTAAACCCAGCTTGTTTATCTGAAAGTTCTCAGTTCACATACTGCTGAAGCCTGTCTTGATGGATTTTGAACATAACTTTGCTACCATGTGAAATGAGTGCAACTGTATGGTACTTTGTACATTCTTTGGCATTTGCCCTTCTTTGGGATTGGAATGAGAACTGACCTTTCTCTGTCCTGTGGCCACTGCTGAGTACTCCAAATCTGCTGACATACTGAGTGCAGCACTTTAACAGCAAAATTATTAGTTCATCAAAGCCTGCATTTTGACTTCTTTAGCTATGCTATCTATGTTCTACAAAATTGAGAAGAATATATATCTTACGAGATTATTGTGAAGATTAAAAGCTATCTATTTTAGGGCTTAGGAGAGTGTGTAAAGTATAATAGACTGGCAAATGTTAAATATCTGAAGATGAAAGAAAAAATAATTGACTGAGCCATGTCACTGATGAGGTGAGAAGGAATGGGGTTCAGTGAAGAAATAGAGGAAGCAGACTAAGGCAGAAGAGCAGTTAATCTGCCCTGGTAACAGGAGAAAAGCTTGAATGTGTGGTCACAGGTGAAGGGGGAAGGTTAGATGCACCAAACAGTATAAAAATGACACAAAAAAATATTAGTTTGTTGAGACTCACATTCTAACTTCTTTATTGTTGTTCAGTCACCAAGTGGCATCTGACTCTTTGTGACCCCATGAACTGCAGCATGCCAGGCTTCCTTGTCCTTTACTATCTCCCAGAATTTGCTCAAATTCACGTCCAAGTCAGCGATGCTATCTAACCATCTCATCCTCTGCCGCTCCCTTCTCCTTTTGCTTTCAATCTTTCCCAGCATCGGGATCTTTCCCAATGAGTCAGCTCTTTGCATCAGGTGGCCAAAGTATTGGAGCTTTAGCATCTATCCTTCCAATAAATATTAAGGATTGATTTCCTTTAGGACTGACTGGTTTAATCTCCTTGGAGTCCATGGAACAAAGCCATGTCTCTGCTTTTTAATACTTTGTCTAGGTCTGTCATAGCTTTCTTTTCAAGGAATAAGGTGAAGGGAGGTGAAGTCGCTTAGTTGTGTCCAACTCTTTGCGACCCCGTGGACTGTAACCTACTAGGCTTCTCTGTCCATGGGACTCTCCAGGCAAAAATACTGGAGTGGATTGCCATTTCCTTCTCCAGGCGATCCTCCTGACCCAGGAATCGAACCCGGGTCTCCCGCATTGGAGGCAGACGCTTTAACCTCTGAGCCACCAGGGAAGCCCTCTTCAAGGAATAAGTATCTTTTAATTTCATGGCTGTAGTCACCATCCACAGTGATTCTGGAGCCCAAGAAAATAAAATGTGTCATGTTTTCCACTTTTCCTCCTTCTGTTTGCCATGAAATGCTGGGACTGGATGCCATGACCTTAGTTTTTTGAATGTTCAGTTTCAAGCCAGCTTTTTCACTTTCCTCTTTCACCTCCAGCAAGAGGCTCTTTAGCTCCTCTTAGCTTTCTGCCATTACAGTGATACCATCTGCATGTCTGAGGTTGTTGATATTTCTCCCAGAAATCTTGGGTCCAGCTTGTGATTTATCCAGCCTGGTATTTTGCATGATATACTCTGCATATAAGTTAAAAAGCAGGGTGACAATACATAGCCTCGACATTCTCCTTTTTCATTCTTGAACCAGTCCACTGTTGCATGTTCAGTTCTAACTGTTGCTTCTTGACCTGCATACACGTGTCTCAGGAGACAGGTCAAGTAGTCTGATATTCCTATCTCTTTAAGAATTTTCCACAGTTTTTTGTGATCCACAGAGACAAAGGCTTTAGTGCAGTCAATGAAAGAGCAGTAGATGTTTTCTGGAATTCCCTAGCTTTCTCTATGATCCAAAGAAAGTTGGTAATTTCATCTCTGGTTCCTCTGCCTTTTGTAAACCCAGCTTGTTTATCTGAAAGTTCTCAGTTCACATACTGCTGAAGCCTGTCTTGATGGATTTTGAACATAACTTTGCTACCATGTGAAATGAGTGCAACTGTATGGTACTTTGTACATTCTTTGGCATTTGCCCTTCTTTGGGATTGGAATGAGAACTGACCTTTCTCTGTCCTGTGGCCACTGCTGAGTACTCCAAATCTGCTGACATACTGAGTGCAGCACTTTAACAGCAAAATTATTAGTTCATCAAAGCCTGCATTTTGACTTCTTTAGCTATGCTATCTATGTTCTACAAAATTGAGAAGAATATATATCTTACGAGATTATTGTGAAGATTAAAAGCTATCTATTTTAGGGCTTAGGAGAGTGTGTAAAGTATAATAGCTGGCAAATGTTAAATATATTACTATTATTTTCATGCAGCCCAAATCACATAAGTCTAATTCTTACATTTAATTTTATAGCCCCTTAGCATCAAATAAAGTGCTCTTAACATCTTTAAGAGAAAGAGTAAATTGTCACCTGTGACATGGTTTCTCTTAAGCAATTTTGGCACATTAATTCTAAAGGGGCAATAAATTGAATCGATTTTGATTTTGTTAAAGTCTTTGAAAACTGTTCTATTTTACCGGTCAAATACTTAAACAGAGAGCACTTTGAAATTCAATATTTGCTACAGTTTTTGATTAGCAAGCAGAAGTAAAGAATGCAATCAATACCTGGACTCCCTGAGCAAAATTTATTTCCTCTGTGAAAAATCTTTCTTGATCCTTAGTCTTCTCTCCTGCCACCAGGCTCTCCAGATGTCTTGGTATTGCTGTCATCCTAGTCTACCTCATTAACAACTCCTTCTTGGACCATTTCAACCTTCCTCTCCTGCCTTCCCATCCCTCACCCCACCTGCAGTCCATTCTCCACACAGCAGTGATGTTTTCAAACTGTGTATTCCATCAGGCTGCTACTCTGCTGAAGGCCTCCACTGGTTTTCTCTATGGGATAAAAAGGCAAATGCCCTCCATGGTTTAGCAGGCCCTGCTGAGCTGCCTCCTGCCTGCATCTGTGGCAGCCTCCTACTGCCTGCTATCTGTTTCTGTTGCTCCCAACACCCAAATAAACATCCTGTTATGGAAATACACCCAAATCATTCTCCACTCAGAGTGCTTTTTTGCTCTTGCTGTCCCTTCTGCAGAGAACATTCCTTTTACATCTATTGATCTGACTGGCTTCTTACAATGTAGGTCTCCATTCATATATTGCCTCCTCCTCAAAGATGACTCCCTGTTCTCCCTAACTGAAACATTCTTCCCCAGCCCCCCACCCCTAGTCATCAGTTTAACTTCATTCATAACTCTTAGCCTTAGTTCGAGTCTTGATAGTTTTGGGCAACTTTTAGGCATTACATAAAAACTTAGATGTCTTATTCTCTCTTTTATCTACAGTGTGGAAGTTCACTAAGCTTAATAAAAAGAAGCAATTCCAATTTCTGTACTTCGTAGATGATGTAGGTAAAACCGTAATAAGTTACAGTGACTTTAAATTGCCACATGGGTTTTCAACTGGTTCCTTGAAGGAATTATTTTATTACTCATTTATTCCTTCATTCCTTAAATAACTCAGCCAATATATCACTTATTTCTGTTATTGTGCTCTCTAATCTAATTTTACATAAAGTAATTATCTAATTATTTTCCATATATTTGACAATGTTATATAAAGAGCACAAATTAAAATAATCTCAAAGAATATAAATTTTACTATTTCATTTGATGCCTGATAACAGAAGAATGACTGAGTTCTTTTACTTGGAAAAGACTGTCTAATATACAACTTTCAAAGTAATAAATTTTATAGTCACAGATATTTAAAGAAATAGCCCTTGGGAAATAATTCAAGCCACAGTCATAGATAACTGAAAGGAATCTGTATACTGATAGGATATCTTAATGAAATTAAAGATGAGCTAATACAAGGCAAGTAAAATTAAGATGAGTGAGATGGTGACTGCAGCCATGAAATTAAAAGATGTTTACTCCTTGGAAGGAGAGTTATGATCAACCTAGATAGCATATTCAAAAGCAGAGACGTTACTTTGCCAAAAAAATGTCCATCTAGTCAAGGCTATGGTTTTTCCTGTGGTCATGTATGAATGTGAGAGTTGGACTGTGAAGAAGGCTGAGCGCCGAAGAATTGATGCTTGAACTGTGGTGTTGGAGAAGCCTCTTGAGAGTCCCTTGGACTGCAAGGAGATCACCAGTCCATTCTAAAGGAGATCAACCTTGGGATTTCTTTGGAAGGAATGATGCTAAAGCTGAAACTCCAGTACTTTGGCCACCTCATGCGAAGAGTTGAAACATTGGAAAAGACTCTGATGCTGGGAGGGCCTGGGGGCAGGAGGAGAAGGGGACAACAGAGGATGAGATGGCTGGATGGCATCACTGACTCGATGGATGCGAGTCTGAGTGAACTCCGGGAGTTGGTGATGGACAGGGAGGCCTGGCGTGCTGCGATTCATGGGGTTGCAAAGAGTCGGACACAACTGAGTGACTGAACTGAACTGACATAGGAAGAACAAAATAAATGACACTATAGAACTCAAAAAGTCTATACTAACTTTTATCATATTATTTTAATCTACCATTATAAGTAACTAAACAGAATAGAACTCCACAGTGTGGAAATGGTATGGGAAAGAAGAATTGGGGATTGAGAATATATACAAAGTTTTATGGAAGGACAAGATCTCCTTCCTGAAAAATAAAAAAAAAGGTATTTCTTGAGCACCTGTTATGTTCCATGCATTGTGTCAGTTGCTCTATATGCATTATCATCTCATTTAGAACTCATAACATCTTTGCAAGTAAATTCAATTTTTTTTTTTTTGCCTTACTGTTGATGAGGAAATGGAAGCAGAGAGGTAATTTGATGTAAATCAGGTCAGAGAACAGTAAATGACAAATCCTAGACTCAATGCTAACCTAAGTCCCAAGCCCCATGTGTATTAAACACATGAAAACCCTTTCATGCTGATCTTATCACATTTAAATAAGTCACTACTACCTTTCCATAATTACATATGCAATGCTGAGAGTTAGAATAATTTGTTCTTTATAAGAATAATTTCTTCTGTTACTATCTTAACTCTAAAAGTATAATAAATGTTTGTTTTAAAACTAAACTCCTTGTTTTTCCAGATTAAAACCTTGAAATATCCTCTATGGAAAGTAGAATAAACTATGGGACTTCCATACTCCAAACATTAAAAAAAATGAAAATAAATGAGTCTTATCCGATGGAATGCCCCAGATAGATACCCATGCTGCACTATTAGGTGAAAACAGCAACATGTACAGACATATGACCTTTATTTGGCATATGAATGTGGACAGAATATGGAAAGATGCAGCCCGTACTCTTAGCAATACTGTTCTAGTTGGATAGGAAGTCTATTTTGATTGTTACAGTAATGATCATTGTAACAGGCATCGGTTAGTTTTATAAGTAATGATAAGTATAGAATAACTTTTTCAAATTATTCATTTCTGAATATAATCTTCCTATATATTTACTAGTTTTCTCGGATCATCTTGTTTATAATCTTAGCTCTTTTCTTCTCAGTCAACATACCACATTTGTGTTTGTTTTTTATATTAGACTCCAGTTAAGACTTTCAATGAATGAAAGATTCACTAGCAAAAATAAAATCGAAAACTATGGGTCTACACCATGTGATTCAATGATAGCTACTGAATACAGGACATTCTCTCCATATATGGACATATTCATGAGGCTTTGTGCATTACTGACATAAGTAGATCCATTTTAATGAGAAATTTCAGATTATTCTTTATTTTGTTAAATGCTAGATACAAACAGTTTAAAATGAAATATGAACTAAACATGACTTATTTAACTTGAATAACCATTCCATTAATGATACACACAGAGAATAATAATGTGTAGTCCAGAGCTTTGGTAATAATATCACCAGATTACTTAGAGTACATTTATTTGGTGTTCTGGCAACCCTGAAAGGAAAAGCCTATGTAACAACTTAGAAAATTATCCTATTGTTTCAAAGGGTTCTAATGTAGCTGAAAATTGACAGAGCTAGGAAAGTCTGAACCAAACCTGAACTACATTTAGAAAGTGCACACAGAAAGTACAGAAGCTTTTCCTCCAGGCTCTTTCAGAATAACCAGGAAATGGCTTAGTCCAGTCTCCTGATTAAAACCCTAACACCAGGCCCACAAAGGTGAAAGAATGATAATGATTTGTACTCCAGTGGCAACATTAACTGCATGCACTTCACTACTTCAAATTAGGGCTGCATTTATAACAACCCTGTGGTTCAGAAGTTCAAGCTGGTTTTAGAAAAGGCAGAGGAACCAGAGATCAAATTGCCAACATCTGCTGGATCATGGAAAGAGCAAGAGAGTTCCAGAAAAACATCTATTTCTGCTTTATTGATTATGCCAAAGCCTTTGACTGTGCAGATCACAATAAACTGTGGAAAATTCTTCAAGAGATGGGAATACCAGATCACCATTTACCTGCCTTTTGAGAAATTTGTATGCCGGTCAGGAAGCAATAGTTAGAACTGGACATGGAACAACAGATTAGTTCCAAATAGGAAAAGGAGTACGTTAAGGCTGTATACTGTCACTCTGCTTATTTAACTTCTATGCAGAGTACATCATGAGAAATTCTGGGCTGGAAGAAGCACAAGCTGGAATCAAGATTGTCGAGAGAAATATCAATGACCTCAGATATGCAGATGACCTGACCCTTATGGCAAAAAGTGAAGAGGAACTAAAAAGCCTCTTGATGAAAGTGAAACTGGAGAGTGAAAAAGTTGGCTTAAAGCTCAACATTCAGAAAACTAAGATCATGTCATCTGGTCCCATCATTTCCTGGCAAATAGATGGGGAAACAGTGGAAACAGTGTCAGACTTTATTTTGGGGGCTCCAAAATCACTGCAGATGGTGACTGCAGCCATGAAATTAAAAGACGCTTACTCCTTAGAAGAAAAGTTACGGCCAACCTGGATAGCATATTCAAAAGCAGAGACATTACTTTGCTGACTAAGGTCCATCTAGTGAAGGCTATGGTTTTTCAGTGATCATGTATGCATGTGAGAGTTAGACTGTGAAGAAAGCTGAGTGCTGAAGAATTGATGCTTTTGAACTGTGGTGTTGGAGAAGACTCTTGAGAGTCCCTTGGACTGCAAGGGGATCCAACCAGTCCATTCTGAAGGAGATCAGCCCTGGGATTTCTTTGGAGGGAATGATGCTGAAGCTGAAACTCCAGTACTTTGGCCACCTCATGCAAAGAGTTGACTCATTGGAAAAGACTCTGATGCTGGGAGCGATTGAGGGCAGGAGAAGGGGATGACAGAGGATGAGATGGCTGGATGGCATCACTGACTTGATGGATGTGAATCTGAGTGAACTCTGGGAGTTGGTGATGGACAGGGAGGCCTGGCATGCTGCGATTCATGGGCTTGCAGAGTTGGACACAACTGAGCAACTGAACTGAAGGTTAACATATAAGTTAAATAAGCAGGGTGACAATATACAGCCTTGACGTACTCCTTTTCCTATTTGGAACCAGTCTGTTCTTCCATGTCCAGTTCTAACTGTTGCTTCCTGACCTGCATACAGTACTTTGGCCACCTTGTGCGAAGAGTTGACTCATTGGAAAAGACTCTGATGCTGGGAGGGATTGAGAGCAGGAGGAAAAGGGAATGACAGAAGATGAGATGGCTGGATGTTATCACGGACTTGATGGACATGAGTTTGAGTGAACTCCGTTAGGTGGTGATGGATAGGGAGGCCTGGCATGCTGCAGTTCACGGGATTGCAGAGTCAGACACGACTGAATGACTGAACTGAACTATGGTTAACATAATTCTCAGTGATTAAATTAGATCCAACAAACATTCGCTGAGTATTCACTAGAATTCAATGTACTTTATGGGAAATGGCAACCTACTCCAGTGTTCTTGCCTGGAAAACCCATGGACAGAGAAAGCTGGTAGGCTATAGTCCATGGGGTCGCAAAGAGTCAGACAGGACTGAGTGGCTTCACTTTCTTTCTTATGGGTTTGGAAAGCCCATAAAGGTACATAGAATACAAGCTCTGCTCTTCAAGAACTTATTATTTAGTGAGAAAGTTACATGCAAAACTAACTGATACAGAGTGCAATACAATAAAGACTATACAAACCACCAGGAAAAACACAAAGTACAGTGAAAATAGGGTAGAGATCACATGTACTTAAGTCTCATTTGGGCAGTGAGAAGGCTTCTGGGAGGAGGTAACAGTTTAGCTGCAGTTCGATGGTCAGATAGGATTTGTCTGTATAACTGTAGGTCATCAGAGGGACGGAAGGACCACACACCGCAGAGAAAGCACTATGTGCTACTGGCCAGTGAGAGTGGAGTATGCTTCACGGACACAGAAAACCAACCTATGGCGACCAAAGCCGGGGGGAGGGGGCAGGGATAAATCAGGAGTATGAGATAAATAGACTTGCTGGTGTTGTTTAGTTGTTAAATCATATCTGACTCTTCTGTGACCCCATGGACTGCAGCTGCCAGCCCGCTCTGTCCATGGGATTTCCCAGGCAACAATACTGGAGTGGGTTGCCATTTCCTTCTCCATGGGACCTTCCTGACCCAGAGACTGAACTCATATCTCCTGCACTGGCAGGCGGTTTCTTTACCACACCACCAGGGAAGCCCATTAGTAGACAACTATACATAAAGCAGGTAAGCAATAAGGATTTACTATATAGCATGGGAAATTATGTTCAATATCTTATAATAATCTATCATAGGAGATAAACTAAAAAATATATATGCAGCTGAATCACTTTGTTGTACACCCAAATAACACAATATGGTAAATCAAATATATTTCAATAATAGTAATAAAAGAGTAATGAATGATGAAATTCCAAAAAAGTAAACAGAGATGAGGAAGCAAAAAGAGGTCAGGCCCAGGTCAACAACTGCCTAACATGAACATGATTAAATGTATGCTCTAAAGTCATATATGTAGAGAACAAATTAGTGGTTACCAGTCAGGAGAGAAGAGAGGACGGGCAATACAGTGGAAAGGAATTAAGAGGTACAAACTATTAAGTATAAAATAAGCTAGAAGGATATATTGTGCAACACGGGGGAGACAGCCAATATTTTGCAATAGCCATTAATAAGTATAACCTTTCAAAACTGTGAATCACCATACTATATACTTGAAACATATAATATTATTTATCAACTATACTTCAATAATTTTTTAAAAAATAAAGTAAAAAAATGTATGCTTTAAGTTACCTAATGGCCCATTCACAAGTGAGAAAGAGAAAGGAGCTGCTTTTGATGAAATATTACAAGTATCTATCCCTTAATCTTTGTTTGACTTACATAGGACAGTATTTCTTAAGATCTACAATTTGAAACAGATATTGTGTTATATTAAATTTTATGGTTCTAGTTACATTAGAATTAGGGGAGGCGTGGTCATTGAATTTTTTAGTGAAATCAAGAAAATGATGATGAGTTAAGCTGCCCAGTTAGGGAATGTGGGAAGAGTATAAAAATAAGTTTGTTCTGGGAAAGAGGTAAAGGTCTGTCCTGGGATAGAGGGAGAGGACTACCCAAGGGAAATGCACAGAAGGGTGTTGTGGGACAGTCCATCACCACCACCTGGAGGGTTTCCACATCTCTAATTCTCAATCTCATGGTTTCAAGAATTTATCCAAATTAAAAATTAACATATTGATGAGTACTACTACACAGTTGGCAAAAATAAGACCTGATGCTGATTGTGGCTTAGATAAAGAGCTCCTCGGTGCAAAATTCAGGCCTAAATTGAAGAAAGTAGGGAAAACAACTAGGCCATTCAGGTACGACCTAAGTCAAATCCAATATGATCGTACAAGGTAAGGTAAGGTAAAGTCGCTCAGTCGTGTCTGACTCTTTGCGACTCCGTGGACTGTAACCTACCAGGCTTCTCTGTCTATGGGATTCTCCAGGCAAGAATACTGGAGTGGATTGCCATTTCCTTCTCCAGGGGATCTTCCCGACCCAGGGATCGAACCTGGGTCTCCCACATTGGAGGCAGACACTTTAACCTCTGAGCCACTGATTATACAGAGGAGGTGATGAATTGATTCCGAGTGATTAGATCTGATAGACAGAGTGCCTGAAGAACTATGGACAGAGGTTCATAACATTGTACAGGAGGTGGTGACCAAAACTATCCCCAAGGAAAAAAAATGCAAGAAGGCAAAGTGGTTGTCTGAAGAGGCCTTACAAATAGCTGAGAAAAGAAGAGAAATGAAAGGCAAAGAAGACAGGGAAAGATACACCCAAATGAATGCAGAGTTCCAGAGAATAGTAAGATGAGATTAAAAAAGCTCTCTAAGTGAACAATGTAAACAAAGAGAGGAAAACAATAGAATGGGAAAGACTAAAGATCTCTTCAAGAAAATTGGAGATATCAGGGAACATTTAAGACTAAGATGGGCACAATAAAGAGGAGAAATGGCAAGGATCTAACAGAAGCAGAAGATATTAAGAAGAGATGGCAAGAATACACAGAACTATAAAAAAAAGGTCTTAATGATCCAGATAACCATGATGGTGTGGTCACTCACGTAGAGCCAGTCATCCTGGAGTGTGAAGTCAACTGGGCCTTAAGAAGCATTGCTACAAACAAAGCTAGCAGAGGTGACAGAATTCCAGTTGAGCTCTTTCACATCCTAACAGATGATGCTTTCAAAGAGCTGAGCTCAATAGGCCAACAAATATGGAAAACTCAGCAGTGGCCACAGGACTGAAAAAAGTTTTCATTATAATCCCAAAGGAAGGCAATGCCAAAAAATGTTCAAACAACCACACACTTGTACTCATTTCACATGCCAGCAATATTATGCTAAAAATCCTTCAAGCTAGGCTTCAGCAAGATGTGCACCAAGAACTATCAGATGTACAAGATGGATTTAGAAAAGGCAGAGGAACCAGAGATCAAAATGCTGATATCTACTGGTTCATAGAGAAAGCAAGAGAATTCCCAAAACACATCTACTTCTGCTTCATTGACTATGCTAAAGCTTTTGACTGTGTGGATCTCAACAATCTGTGAAAAATTCTTATAGAGATGAGAATACCAACCAAATTACCTTCCTCCTGAGAAACGTGTATGCAGGTCAAAAAACAACAAGTTAGAACCAAACATGGAACAATGGACTGTTTCAAAATTGGCAAAGGAGTACGTCAAGGCTGTATATTGTCACTGTGTTTAACTTTTTTTCTTTAATGCAGAGTACACCATGCAGAGTGCCAAGCTGGATGACTCACAAGCTGGAATCATGATTGCCAAGAGAAATATCATCAACCTCAGATATCACGATGATGCCACTCTAATGGCAGAAAGTGAAGAGAAATTAGTCTCTTGATAAAAATTAAAGAGAAGAGTCAAAAAGCTGCCTTATAATTCAACATTCTAAAATGAAGATTATAGCATCTTGTCCCATCACTTCATTGCAAACAGATGGGGCAACAGTTGAAACAGTGACAGATTTTATTTTCTTGGGCTGCAGAATCACTGCATATGGTGACTGCAGCCACAGTATTACAAGACCCTTGCTCCTTGGAAGAAAAGCTATGACAAATCTAGACAGTGTATGAAAAAGCAGAAACATCATTTTGCCAACACAGGTCTATATAGTCAAAACTATGGTGTCTGCAGTATCAGGTATGGATAGGAGGGTTGGACCATAAAGAAGGCTGAGTGCTGAAGAATTGAGGCTTTCGAACTGTGGTGCTGGAGGACTCTTGAGAGTCTCTTGGACAGCAAAGAGACCAAACCAGTCAATCCAAAAGGAAATCAACCCTGAATAGTCATTGGAAGGACTGATCCTGAAGCTGAAGCTCTAATACTTTGGCCACCTGATCTGAAGAGCTGACTCAAGTCTTTGATGCTGGGAAAGATTGAGGGGAAAAGTCGAAGGGGGCAGTAGAGGATGAGATAGTTGGATGGCATGACTGAGTCAATGGACATTAACCCAAGCAAATTGCAGGAGATAAAGAAGGAAAAGGGAGCCTGGTGTGCTACAATCCATGGGGTCACTGAGTCATACACAACTTAAGCAACTGAACAACAACAATGATGATGCTAACATTCATATTAATAAATATTTCCCTTGAACAAATCTAAGCATCTAAATATACCTCTGTTCTTATCAGAGGTAACTCTTAACCCTTAGCTTATTTGCAGGACAGATATGACACACAATCCTATCTACTGACTCAGGGTAGAGCTCCATCCATTCCTCTAGTTGGGAGAACTGGAAACCCATTTCAGAGGTGGCTTCATGATCACCGAGCAACACAGTTTGAACTGAGGTCTTTTAAAAACACACAAAGAGCTCATGCAGCTCTATGTAAAAAAAAAAACCAAACAACCCAATCAACAAATGAGCAGAAGATCTAAAAAAGACATTTCTCTGAAGAAGACATACAGATGGCCAAAAAGAACATCAAAAGATGCTCAACATCACTAATTGTCAGAGAACGAGGTATCACCTCAAACCATTCACAATGCCATCATTAAAAAGTCTACAAACAGGAAAACAAGATGGCAGAGGAGTAGGTGAATGTGGAGCACATCTCTCTCCACAGATACATCAGGAATATGCTTTCAGACACAGAACCGCATGCAGAACACCAGTTAAGAATAGACAGGAGAATCTTACCAGTGGAAAGGAATATACAGAACCATGCAAAACTCGGTAGGACAAAGGAACTAGGAGGAAAAAGAGGAGTGTTAGTGGGACTGGACCTGCCCTCGACGGGTGCGGGAACTGAAGCAGGGGTCTGACCCCACACTGGGGCAACTGTCTGAGTCAGAGGAGAAACCTTTAAGGCTGAGGGTGAAACAGCTGATCTGTGGCAGCCTAAATGGAATGAGAATCAGATAGTCCTTGCCGCAGCCATATATATCCTGGACAGGGATGCGGGTCCTCTGGAAGGCACAGTGGCTAGGAGCCGGAATGTAGGGATTGTGGAGCAATCCCAGGGCAAGGACTGCTGTTAACTGTGGAGAGACAGATTGAGGAGATGTGAAGGAGGAGACTGTGGTGCGAAATGCCTGTGGAGGAAAGCCAGGCAGCCATGGAAGCAAGGCGATGCGCTGAGTCACAAGAAGGGGGTGGAGCCATCACCATAGCCTCTCTCCTGACTCACCAGCATCCCAGCTGAACAACTGAGGGGCTGGCCCATCAAATGCACGATGCACTGAACTAGAGTAGGACCTCACCCAGGGTACTCCTTTAAGTGACTGATGCACCAAACTACAGAATAGGACCCCATCCAGGGTACACCTTTAAATGCCTGACACATCGATTTACAGAGTAGGACCCCAGCCACAGGGGCCTCTCTGTGCCTGAGGCTCTGAACAACAGAGAAGGACCCCAGGAAAGGGAGCTCTCTATGTGCCTGAATGGGCAGAGCTACAGAGAAGACTTGCCAAAGAAGCCTTCTGATCCTCAGCTACAAGAGGCTCGATGTCCCTGCACACTTTCCATTGCCAGGGTTCCCGCAAGCCAAGCAGCTGCACCACCTTCATGCTCAACTCTCACTGGGGCAGAGCTGCCACAGGCAAAAAAATCTTGCATCTATACATGCAGGGTAGCTTCAGTCGTGTCCAACTGTTTGCATCCCTGTAGACTGTGGTTTGCCAGTCTTTTCTGTCAGGGAGGTTCTCCAGACAAGAATACTGGAGTGTATTGGCTAATACTGGTTGCCACACCCTTCTCAGTTCAGTTCAGTTCAGTCGCTCAGTCGTGTCCGACTCTGTGACCGCATGAACCGCAGCGCGCCAGGCCTCTCTGTCCATCACCAACTCCTGGAGTCCACCCAAACCCGTGTCCATTGAGTTGGTGATGCCATCCAACTGTCTCATCCTTTGTCATTCCCTTTTCCCCCTGCCCCCAATCCCTCCCAGCATCAGAGTCTTTTCAAATGAGTCAGCTCTTCGCATGAGGTGGCCAAAGTATTGGAATTTCAGCTTCAACATCAGTCCTTCCAATGAATACCCAAAACTGATCTCCTTTAGGATGGACTGGTTGGATCTCCTCGCAGTCCAAGGGACTCTCAAGAGTGTTCTCCAACACCACAGTTCAAAAAGGATCAATTCTTCTGCGCTCAGCTTTCTTTAAGTCCAATACATGACCCCTGGAAAACCATAGCCTGACTAGACAGACCTTTGTCGGTAATGTCTCTGCTTTTGAATATGCATACCCTTCTAGAGCGCTATATTTCCTGCTGCCCTAGCCACCAATTTCTTTGAGTACCTGGTGCTGCCAGAACCCCTGCGACCCAAGCAGCTGCACCACCTCCACACCTGGCCTCACAGGGGCAAACCCAAGTCTTCCAGGGCAGCCCCAGGAGCAAACCCCAGGAGACAGCCCACATGCAGAGGTGGAAATAAAACCACAGCTGAAATCTAGGGGCAGTGTGGCTAAGGAAGAAGATGCCAAACCTTCCTACCAGCTATACAAGCTGTAGATTAAATCCACATGATCAACTGGGCAGGCTCTGTGTCTATGGAATTTATAAAAGGACATTGAGAGCTCCCACAGAAGAAAATACCCTAGTTCTGACAGCAGTAGAGATTGGAGGCAAGAACACACAGGAGCAGGATCAGATTAGAGTCTGAGCTGCCCCCACAACAGGTCCAGAGATCAGCACAGTGTTAGAGGGCATCCTAGGGAGGTGAGATGGACTGTGACTCTCAGCGAGGAAAGGACTGACAGCAGTGACTCAGAAAACATTTATTATTGCTATGTTTTCACTTGTTCTGTACATTCTTTTGGATATTTTTTCTTCTTTCCTTTTCTTTCCCCTTTTTATTGTAGTTGTCAATTTTAAGGGTATTATAAAATCTAATTAATCTTTTGAGCGTTTTTTTTTTCCCAGTCACATTTTTAATTGTTGTCATAAACCTCTGCCTCTACATTGGGCTTTTGCAATTCTGTGTATTTTTGCCTTTTTCTCTTTTTTAAAAATATTTTTAAACCTATTCTTTTTTTTCTATATTTATTCCTTCCTTTGATTTTCCTACTGTTCTTTTCCCCTTGCAGCTAATCTTTAATGTATATAAATATTCTTTATCTACCTGTATTTAACTTTGCATATCTATTCTTTCTTTTCTTTCTTTCCTTTCCTCTGAACATATTTGTTAGTTTTATTTTCATTGTTTTACTCCCCAGTTGGCACCTTGCTTTAGTTTTGTTTTCCAGTTTGTGCTTTAGTTAGCTTTGTTCTTAACTGTAGATATAATTTTCGGTTTCCTTTGTTCACTGGGTCAATCTATTGTACTTTATTTTTGTTGGACTGTTTTGGTTAGGGGTGTGTATGTATATGTTCATTCACACTTTTTATTGTTGTCATAAACCTCTGCCTCTACATTGGGCTTTTGCAATTTTTCCCAGTCACATTTTTAATTGTTGTCATAAACCTCTGCCTCTACATTGGGCTTTTGCAATTCTGTGTATTTTTGCCTTTTTCTCTTTTTAAAAAATATTTTTAAACCTATTCTTTTTTTTCTATATTTATTCCTTCCTTTGTTTTTCCTACTGTTCTTTTCCCCTTGCAGCTAATCTTTAATGTATATAAATATTCTTTATCTACCTGTATTTAACTTTGCATATCTATTCTTTCTTTTCTTTCTTTCCTTTCCTCTGAACATATTTGTTAGTTTTATTTTCATTGTTTTACTCCCCAGTTGGCACCTTGCTTTAGTTTTGTTTTCTAGTTTGTGCTTTAGTTAGCTTTGTTCTTAACTGTAGATATAATTTTCGGTTTCCTTTGTTCACTGGGTCAATCTATTGTACTTTATTTTTGTTGGACTGTTTTGGTTAGGGGTGTGTATGTATATGTTCATTCACACTTTTTATGGTTGTCATAAACCTCTGCCTCTACATTGGGCTTTTGCAGTTCTGGGGAGTTTTCCATTTTTTATTTTCTTTTTCTTTTTTCTTTTCTCTTCTTTATAATTTTAACCTTTAATTTTTTTAAACCTATTATTTTTTTCTACATTTATTCCTTTTTTTGCCTTTTCTCCTTGCAGTTAATTTTTAATGTGTATAAATCTTCTTTATCTTATTTAACTTTGCATATGTATTCTTTCTTTCCTTTCTGAGGAATAAAACCACCTTATGACCATATGAAATTCACCATACAAATGAAACTAGGAATAAAACCACCATATGACCTAGCAATCCCACTCCTAGGCATATAACCTGAGAAAACCAAAATTGATAAAGATACATGCATCCCATTGTTCACTGCAGCACTATTTACAATAGGTAGAACATGGAAGCAACCTAAATGTCCACTGACAGATGAATGGATAAAGAAGTTGTGGTAAATAAAACCACCATATGACCTAGCAATCCCACTCCTAGGCATATAACCTGAGAAAACCAAAATTGATAAAGATACATGCATCCCATTGTTCACTGCAGCACTATTTACAATAGCTAGAACATGGAAGCAACCTAAATGTCCACTGACAGATGAATGGATAAAGAAGTTGTGGTATATGTATGTACTCAGCCATAAAAAGGAATGCCTTTGAGTCAGTCCTAATGAGGTGGATGAACCTAGAACCTATTATACAGAGTGAAGTCAGAAAGAGAATGATAAATATCATAAAATCTAGAAAAATGGTACTGAAGAATTTACTTACAGGGTAGCAATGGAGAAACAGACATAGAGAATAGACTTATGGACATGGGGAGAGGGCAGGAGAGGGTGGGATGTATGTAAAGAACAACATGGAAACTTAAATTGCTATATGTAAACTAGATAGCCAACAGGAATGTGCTGTATGGCTCAGGAAACTCAAATAGGGGCTCTGTGTCAACCTAGAGGGGTAGGATGGGGAGAGAGAAGGGAGAGAGTTAAAAAAGGGAGGGGATATATGTATACATGGCACCCCACTCCAGTACTCTTGCCTGGAAAATCCCATGGACGGAGCAACCTGGTAGGCTGCAGTCCATGGGGTCGCTAAGAGTCGGACACGACTGAGCGACTTCACTTTGACTTTTCAATTTCATGCATTGGAGAAGGAAATGGCAACCCACTCCAGTATTCTTGCCTAGAGAATCCCAGGGATGGGGGAACCTGGTGGGCTGCCGTCTGTGGGGTCGCACAGAGTCTGACACGACTTAAGAGACTTTGCAGCGGCAACATGGCTGATTAACGTTGAGGTTTGAGAGAAAACAACAAAATTCTATAAAGCAAGTATCCTTCAATAAAAATAAATTAATTATTTTCAAAGTCTACAAACAATAAATTATGGAGAGGGTGTGGAAAAGAGAGAACCCCCCACACTATGGGTGGGAATATAAATTGACACAACCATTGTAGATAAGATCATGGAGGTTCCCAAAACAACTAAATACTGAACTATCATATGGTCCAGCAATCCCACTCCTGGGAAAAACTATCTGGAGAAAAATATAATCTGAAAGGATATGTGCATCCCGGCATTCACTGCAGCACTGTTTACAATAGCCAAGACACAGAAACAAGCTAAATGTCTACCAATAAAGGAAAGGATAAAGAAAATGTGGTACATATATACAGTAGAATATTACTGAACCATCAGAAAAAATGAAATAATGCCATTTGCAACAACAGGGATAGACCTAGAGATTATCATACTAAATGAAACAAGTCAGAGAAAGACAAGTATCATATAATCTCACTCATATGTGGAATCTAATATAAAAAAATGAAACAAATGAGCTTATTGACAAAAGAGAAACAGACTTATAGACACTGAAAACAAACTTATGGTTACCAGGGAACTCTAC
Source organism: Madoqua kirkii (assembly GCA_006408675.1). Lineage (NCBI taxonomy): Eukaryota > Metazoa > Chordata > Mammalia > Artiodactyla > Bovidae > Madoqua > Madoqua kirkii. The sequence continues at coordinate 4,697 of SJYC01021725.1, read as the reverse complement.
TCAGTATTCTGGGTTAACTTACATGAGAAAAGAATCTAAAAAGGAATGAATACATGTACATGTTTAACTGAATCACTTTGCTCTCCACCTGGAACTAACATAGCATTGTAAATAAACAATACTCCAGTAAAATTAAAATGAAAAAACTTACCATTCTAACACCGTTTTCAAAGGCTTGCCGGGTGAGTGGCGCTGGTCCATCCACAGTCTTGCCATCATCATCTGGACCCCAGCTTGCACTATAAATGTGCACATGCTGGGGATTGAAGCTAACTGATTTTGCTTCAACCATATCTGTGACATCTCCATCCAGCATTCGAACTCCTTCAAGACAGAAAGGAGAAGCAACTATATTAGAAGCTTTATCCAAACAGACCAAGATATATTTCAACTGTAGCATTGTAAAATGGAAACTATACTGCATGTAAAAGATCAAAACTTCTTTACCAATTGTTCTCTGAGTTTCCACATTCTCTCCCTTCTCTTTATCCCTGTCTTAAATGAGCACTTGATAAAGAGCCTCAAGCAATCCATCTTCCCTAAACTTTTCTTCATTAGGTTCCTTGTATTCATAATTGGTATGAAACATTCTAACCTAAGCAGTCTTCGAAAATTTGGAGAGCTGCCAAGTTGGAGTGCTCCAATTTCCTCCATATTTAATATTATCTCCTAATCTGAAATACTGATATGAACTTAATATATTACTTCTTTGCCAAGTTATTTATTAAGTCAAATAATAAATGAGAATGCCCTCTGTGCATGTAACACATCAAATAATTCTCAAAGGGTTTGGCAGTGTTTAGTCATTAATCTTCATGTAAGTATTCCCACCAGACAGATATGAATTTATTATTAACCTTAATTTGCTAAAATAGACTAAAATCTTAAACATAAATTTCGTGTCAAAGCTTTCTTTCTTTTAATTTCATAGACTCTCAATAGCAATGAAACATCTAATTGTTAAGTAAACATATCTTTCCTTCAGCTGAAGCTATATACCATCACTGAGACATCAGAGTATTTTAAAATTGTATCATTATAGCCCAAATTTATTCCTTAGGAAAATGTTGTTATCCAGTAGGATTTCAAGTTTTATTGGTTACCAATAAATGAGGACTAAATAATAAAACTCTAAATCAGGCAGCTTTCGAGGCAATGTGGCCTGAGGAACTGGTAGAATATAAAAAATATTCTTGAAAGACATATCTTTTTTGTGCTTCTAAAAATGTTTAACTTAAAATTACAAACATAGAAAAACACAAAGAATGACAATGAACCCAGATATAACAAGGGCTCAACAACTGTCAACATTTTGCCACATTTTCTTCATCTAAAATATAAATATTAAGCTAAACCATTTAAAATTACATGACAGATATGACACTATCCTTTAATATTGTTTCCCAAAAGGGAAGAAATAAACACCCACTCAACCTTAAGTCTCCCCAAAGCGTCCCTAAAGATTTTGGCTACTATATCTCATGACTATCTTTTCCTCTAGACTAGCATACTTTGAAAGGAGATGTATTATATATAAACAGGCCCTGGGTTTCCCAGGGGCTCTGTGGTAAAGAATTCACCTGCCAATACAGGAGATACAGGAGACAGCGGTTCGATCCCTGGATCAGGAAGATCCCTTGGGAAAGGAAATGGCAACCCATTCCAGTATTGTTGCCTGGAAAATCCCATGGACAGAGGAGGCTAGCAGGCTACAGACCATCCAGTCACAGAGTTGGGCCCAACTGAGCACATGTGCATGAAAAATAGGTGACGTGAAAAACAAAGGTTTTGAACATACCCCTTTAAAAATTACCAGAATAGAAAATATACTTTGAAAACTCTTCAGCAGTTTATTCTGTGGGAGAAAGCTACCTAGCAGGATGCTCTGCACACACTGGGTCCTCAGCAACTATCAGTTTGTTTTGATTTGACATGAATATTCAAAACTCGTCTGCATGGTTTTCACCAAAGAAGATGAACTACTTCATATTCTTACTTTCTATTTAAAAGCATAAAACTGAACTATTTCACCACTACAGGGAGGTCTGAAATAATCTAACCAGTATGTCTAAACATGGGAGTGTCTACACATCTGAATTTGGTTTCTACATCATGAAATTCATGTGAAGTCCATGAAAACATGCTTGATAAAATTGTATCTACAGGGTAATATTAATTTTCTAACCAGAAATTGATAAGAATTTTATTTTTGCAAGTTTAAAGATGAATGGTTACTTATTTTTCATTTAACTAAGTGCGAGACTTCATGCCTTGGATCTGGAGGGGTTACATTTATAATTTAGAAGGTTCTTGTTTTCAGGATGACTGAACATTTGTCAGGCATTACCATACATTCATATTTTACAGTTCTTATCAGCTAGGTGAGCAGCTTATCTGTAAAGTTCAGAAGTTCATGCCTTCATTCCCTCAAGGTCAGAAGTGCTGGGTTAGCTCTGAAGAGTAATGACAGGGACCTGAGAGTGTCTCCCTGGAGGAGGAAATGGCAATCCACTCCAGTATTTTTGCCTAGAGAGTCCCATGGACAGAGGAGCCTGGTGGGCTATAGTCCATAGGGTCACAAAGGGTTGGACATGACTGAGTGATTAACACTTTCATTTTCACCATGTGGAGACAAGTATTATGTTGGAAATGAGGATGTCAGCCTAATTCCAGGAACTTCATCTTAAGAAATTCTTCAAGTGATGCCTAGGGGAACACTTCCAAAGCCAACAGAATCTACACATCTCTTACAAAGTTTTCTTCCCATTTGTGTGTGGCTGTGGCACCAGGCTATACTAACAAAGATGATTGTACATGGGAAAGTAAGAGCTTGCTTCTATTAATATCTGAATGTATACTGCTTGGGTTAGGTCCCTGTGGTAAGTATAGGTATATTTGAGTTTGTGTGTGTATATACTATGTATAATCTGCAATTACTAATGGTAATAGTATTACTATACTCTTTCAAAAGGAGATCTTACTATTTAAACTGAAATTAAAAGAAACTTTTTGTAAAGCCTAAGGGAAAGAAAAAAAATATTTTCTGTTTGACAGAAAAGCATTTCAAAATGCTTTTTTCTGTAGAGATATTCTGGCCTGGTGTTTATCTTTTTAGTTCTTCCTGACCTAGGTACCAATTTTACAGTTCCATATAGATGCTAATGACCCCATTTTTGCTAGCTTCTTTCATTTTTATTTAAAGAAAGATTTCTGTGTTTGCAACACTTCAGGGGGCTGCTTCAAAGTCTTTGTTTCAATAATATAGGTTAACAGTCATTTTGCCGTTGGAAGTAGTTGAACACTGCTATGCAAACATATGCTTGTCTTTAGTTCAAAAAGGGTTCTGAAAACGAGTTAGCAGAACTCTTGGCTCATTTCTACGTCCACAGGGGTCTGGGTCCTATACCTCCGATCCTGGCGTTGAAAGCGATGCCGACTGTACAGTGGGAGTTGTTAGCTGCGGCGGCCACTTCTCCAGCACAGCGGGTCCCGTGCCTGCAGGGAGAACACACACACACACCTCATTCTCCCAACCTCAGCAAGTCCTTGCCACCACTCAGACCTCAAAGTGGTGAAGAATGTAACAAGCTGTGGGTGTTTCTGGAACTTCCTACCCATGTAGCACTTAGCCTGTCCATAGCAAACTTTAGCACTTAACTATATTCTATTTTGGGTTACATTTTTATATGCTTATTTTTTGATATCTTGCTTTCCCAACTAGAAAATCCCCTTGAAGGCTAAAATCAAATTGTATGTTTCTTTGTATTTTCTGAACTTTCAACATCCAACATGGTAACCGCTAGCCGCATAGGCTAATGGATACCTGAAATGTGATGAAGTGTGACTGCATATTAATTTTAGTTAAATTTAAAAACTAGTACTCAATTATTAGAAAACTCAAGAATGTGAATAAACGAAGTACTTTGTAGAATGGGGATTTAGATACACATCAAGGATTTCCAGTGAAAATTTATCATCTAAAATGGGACTGCTATAAATACACACAGAATTTCAAAGACCTTGAGTGAAAAGACACCATAAAATAATGCATTAGCACTTATTTCATATCAATTACATGCCAAAATATCATACTCAATACAGTATATTATCAAAACCTATTTCACCTGTTTGTTTTCACCTTTTTCCTACTTTTTCAAGATGTGACTGATAGTAAACTACAATATTTTTCTGAAAGATATTCTGTTAATTCTTACCATGATAACAGTTCTTTGATCAGAAAAATCATTCAGCTGAAAGGACTTCTAGGATCTTATCCAAGGATTGCAAAGAAGTGTCAAGTGCAAAGGACAAGCTCTTTAAAAATGGTGGCCTACTAGAGTGTGTGCTGAGAATAATTCTAAGGCATGGTTGAGCCTAGAGAAAGGTGAAGACTGATGACTAATGCCTGCCCTGGGTGCAGGAAGCGAGTGTGTGGTATAGTTCTAGGATGATGAAATACAAAGCTCACCTTCTTTCCTACATTTTGAGAAATGAGTTAAGGATGCCCTGAGATATAAAGAGATCTGTCAAAAATAGCTCAACAGTGACTAAAACTCAGGACCCTAAGTTCTGTTTTAGTACTATTTATTTTACAGTATATTCTACAATGTCATCATGGGATATAACTACTGTCTGTGCAACTATAAACAAGTTGCTGCTTACAACTGATAGGTACACATCAGTTTATACAAGAGATA
>SJYC01021724.1:0-14698 GCA_006408675.1 Madoqua kirkii | reverse complement strand
TATTTATATTAATTATACCTCATAAATAAAATATAATTTTTTAAACCCTGGCAATCTTTGTTTTTGACTCAAGAGTTAGTCCATTTATATTATCTAAGTATTCATATACACATAATCATTTCTGTATTTTTCCCTTGTACTAGTTTGGATGTTATACATTCTATTATTTAGTGCTTATCCTAGATAGTTGATCATGGATACCTAAGATCACAAAGTTACTGATACTTTTTTCGACTTTTCCCAAACAGTACAGATGTCAGAATGCTTTAAGTCTGATTATCCAGCTCTTGACATGATGATCCTCCCATAATTATAGACACATGTTGGATTTTTTTTAACACTAGAAATCACCCACTATTGTTCTACTTTGAACAATCAATGTTTGTTTAGATTTACATTTCTTGCTTTGTTTATTTTTGTAGCACTTATTTCCTTCTGGGATCACTGATTTCTTTCTGAAGAACATCTATAAATGTACCCATCAGAGTGGCTTTTGATAGCCTCAGAAAATGACTTTATTTTACTGCTCTTCTGAAAAACTAATTTCAGTGGGTATAGTTAAAACAGTAAGAACAGATACTACACTCGATCTTAGCCAAAAGGTAGAGAAGCATTCTCTCAATGGGTAGAGAATTCTAGACTAATAGCACTTCAAAGATGCCATTCCGCCATTTTTTATCTTCCCTTGTTTCTGGTGAGAAGTCAGCCATCTGGCAATCTAATTCTTTGGATGCTTTTCAGATCTTTGCCTTTTCTATTCTGCAGGTTCATTAAGATATTGTATGTGTGGATTTTAAAAACCTCTTTCTTGGAATTCCTAAACTTGTAGTTTAACATTTAAATTTTCAGAAGTCTCAGCTAGTACCTTTGTAAGCTAGTACCTTGATGTATGCCTTTATGTCATTCTATGGTTCTTCTTATCAGAATTCCAATTAAGCATACATTAGGCCTTTTCACACTTTTTAAATCTTTATCTCACCTTCAGGGTTCCCAAATACATTGCTCTCTTGGCTGTGTTCTCTGTAACTTGCTCAGTTCTATATTTCACTTATCCTGTCTTTAGCCATGACTAACCTGATACTTAAGCCATTCACTGAATTATTCTTTTCAGGTACTATACACTTTATTTTTGAAGTTCTTTTTTCAAATCCCCCTGGTTAATTTGGATAGTCAATTTTTCTTAAAAATGCTTTTCAATATTATTGATACAAATAAATTATATATAAATAATAATTCTAAGTAGGTGAATCTATTTCTACTATTTGCGTTTTTTACTGGCTTGTCTTTATGGCAATGTTTACTCCATGCAGTTGGTGAACTGTCCATTTAGAAGACCGTGTTGTTTAGGCTTTTATCTTTGTAAATTCTTTGAGGATGGTATGGAAAACTCATTTAAAACTCGTTTAAATTCACTTCTAACACATACCTTGGGCCACAACAACCAGGACCTGTTCCACCAAATTAAAAACGTGGGCCATACGAGTAATGTGGATTATAGGTGCAAATTCCACAAGAACTGTGAGTTATTCTCAAAAGCAGTTATTTATTTATCCCTTTGTCCCATGTATTAATTAGGGAGAGAAAGTCAAATACATCCTTTCACTTCCCATGTAGGATTTCTTTTTCTATGTTTATTGCACTTAAGACAGCACCTCAGGGGCTCTACTTTATGCAGGTCTCAGCCCTTTGGACCCAAGCCTTGTCTCCTGCTATCTCTGGACTTTTAAAATTCAGTTCCAGGCTGGCTGGGATTGGTTAGTCACCCTGGGAAATGCCTGGTGTTGCCCACCTAGTTTATAGATTTGAGGTTTCTCAGAGAAATACCCTAGCACCCTCTAAGTTCAACCATGCACTAAGAAGTTCCTTAATATTCTCCCATGAGTTTTAGATACACTGTGGGAGGAAAGGCTTAATTGAATATCTGTTTTACTAAAAAAATAGAAGTGACTTGGTTCTGTATTTCTAAAAGCCCTGTACATATTATGTGCATTATTCATGTGTAGTGAATGTTCGTAAGTGAAGAACACAGTGAATATTTTCCTTATAAAAACATTTCTTCTGTACAAGGCTCTACATCAGGATATGTGGACTATTTTGAGGAGACAGGCAAGTTATACTCTACTACTGACACATATATTTTAAATATCACTTAAATCATATATTTCAGCATACTGTAATTGAGGGTCCAAATTGCAGCTCAAGTACATTTAAACAGCCCACTCTTCAGATGACAATGATCATTATTCCAAGTAAAGTACTAGTCATCTTTTTTATTTTTATATCTTAGACTCTGTTTTGACATGGATTTTAAATAGATGATAGAACAATGGATATATCATCATGATCTATTCAAGTATGTGATCATGATTCAATTTCTTCCTTCTCCCAAAAAACAAAGGATGGTCAACAAGAAGCATATTCATGATGTCAGTAAATACGAAAGTCACAAAACAAACAAAACTCTGTTTTTCAGATGTAGTTTTCTTCAGAGATGACTGAATGTGAGCATTTAAAGTATTTTTAGCATAAGAAGAAAGACTTAGTAGATTTTAGTCTAGAAAACAATATACTCACTAGATTAAGCTCGGATGCACATGTACCTAAATAAAAATTTTACTATCCAAGTCCCATACAATGTTCTTTGGAGAGAAAATGAGTCACCTGTTTAACTTTATTACATATGTTCACAATATTACTAAGAAACATATTTTCTGAGACCTCTAAAAGATAACTCAATTGCGTAAATTATAAGGATATATAAATCAAGGACTTGAATAGCATCTAAAATAAAGTACATGCAGAGAAACTAGGAATTAAAAATGCATCAGTTCTCTGAATCCCTTAAGGATATTGTTATGTCTGCCCTAGTAAGTGTAAAATGTTGTGTTATGTAACATTATGTATTATGCAATTTTTACCTGAATGAACAATTCTGGCTTTTAAAGGAGCATCTTGATTTAAAAATCACATCTGTCTTTGTCCTTTCCCTTTTTCTTACTCAGAAATATAAGTTTTCTCATCTGCTATATTACATATTCCCAACAAGAAACCACTGTAAGTATAGGTCTCAAGAAATTTTACCTTGGCTATCTGATTGAAAAGATGGAAAATCAGATCAGAGAGTGCCTGTTGAGTCATTTCTATAATATTGTGAATTCATACAAGTGAAGTGAGGCTAGAACATAAATTTGCGGGGTCCATTACATCTTGCTACATAGTAAAATACTGCCTTCACTTCTTTGCTTTCTCCTGCTCTAGTCACACGGCTTTATAAACTTTTTAAAAATTTCATATGAGGTAGCAGGGATGGAAATATTAACTCATTTGAGATTTACCATAAATCTGAAGGTAAGATGTGAACAAGCTCAGCAATGAATCAGAAACATTAGGACATACGCATTAGGTCTCCAGTTAGTGATCACTACATTGCTTGAAATTATACTTGTATGGAATCAAGCAATGGCAAGTTGGAGAAAGACTACTTTCTATGTCTTTTCTTTCTTAGAACAAACATCTTCGGCTGTTCATGGATTCTGTCTCCAGGCTCCTGCTCCCAGTGTTTCTAGTCCCTTTGACATCTGATGTATCCATTCACCTTGGCATGTTTTGATTTTGTTTAAATCTGAGTGAAAACCTTCCATCTGAGCTTACTTCAAAGCCCCCTTAGAAAGGGACAGGAGAGCAAGAATAGTGATATGTTTGAGGTATTCTCCAATATATCATGCAGAGCTTTTCTTTCTGACTGCTTGTGTAGCTCTTGATAATATTACCACTTTGTTTATATCACCCTCTTCACTTCTCAAAGTATTTTAACCTCATCTGGTTCTCACTTCAACTCTGCAAAGTAAGCAAAACAGACACTGCTTCTCTTATTGTGAGAAATGTAGTCAGTCCTATAGTGATTAGTAGGTATAAACTGGGATGGGGCAATGACTCGCTCTGGGTCTCCTGGGCATAGATAAATTAATGCTTTTTACTCTTGCAGCAAGACTCACAGGGGCCCATGTTCCTAAGTCTTTGAATAATGGCCAAGGTTTCTTGACTTCCTTGCCACCATCCTACTTATTCTGTGAGGTAGAGACAACTACTTCCTCATTAGTATTGATGATGGCATATTTGACAATGTATTTTATAGAATCTCCAGACTAAATTATTCAACTTGAGTTATAAGGAGCAAATGCTGGGAATCTTAAAAATGAAAACTTCAGAAGAATGGGAAATAGCTGAAAATAGATTTTCAGTCTATCTCCAGTGAAAAGCTTAAGGAACCTGTTGGCAGCAGGGAGGTGGGGAGGAGGGAGGAAAGTGTAAATGAATATCTTTAGAGAGGAAAAAAGCCACACAGTCAACTTTCTGATGATTCGTTTTTGTGAAACTATTAAGATAAAAGTTTCTGATGTGATGATAGTTAAACATAGTCGCTGGGGCTTCCATAATACTAAAGTTTTTTTTTAATATACCAGGAAGAAATTCAAGAAAATGCATTTACAATAACTGCTATGGATTGAATGTTTCTGTCCATCCTATCCCAAGCCACATATGGACACCCTAATCCCAGTATGATGATATTTGGAGACGAAGCCTTGTGGAAATAACTAGGTGATGTACAGCAGTCTCATGATAGAAAGAGTACCTGTACAGGAAAAGACACAAGAGCGTTGATTCCTCTCCCTCTGCCATGGAAGAAGGCAGCCATCTAGAAGCCAAAAGCCAAACTTCCGGCACCTCAATATCAGAATTCCCAGCCTCCAGAACTGTGAAAAATCAATGTTTGTTGTCTAAGCCACCCAGCCTACTCTGTTAGAGTAGCCCGAATTAAGACAGTGAAGGGCACATAAGATATGATTGTATTCACAGGCCTTTTGATAGCCTAATATGCAAAGAAATTTAAACATGAACTTAAATTATGACAGTTTTTATACCTAGCAACACACATTATGAATCCTCCTTTTGGCTCTCAGGAGTAATATATACAATATTTGAAGAGATTAATAAAAGCATTCATCAATTGCTCCAAAGCCTAACAGATACGTTGCAGGCAAGGAAAGAAAATGAAAAAAACAGTATTAGAGCATTACGTAGTAACAGAATACTACTAAGAATTAGCATCAGAAATATAATATGCAAATGACTAATAAGTATTTTTAAAAAGGTACAGAGTATTTCTCTTGGATAGTTAAGATTATTGTCAATCTCACACACACACACACACACACACACACACATGAATACACCTAAAAATTTGGAAAATATGAATAATGTATGTAAATTGCATTAATGTAATTTTCCTGGCTTTGATATTTTGCTATAATTACACATGTTGCTACCACTGGGGGAATTTAGGTGAAGGATATGGGGGACCTCTACTATTTTTTAAACTCACTGTGAGTTTATAATTACTTTAAAATTTAAAGGTTTGAAGAATTTGTACAGTTACTTATAACATTGATTGTAATCCAAGAAGATTTCAGTCAGAACCTAAAATACTGAAAGTAAATTGCATTAATGTAATTTTCCTGGCTTTGATATTTTGCTATAATTACACATGTTGCTACCACTGGGGGAATTTAGGTGAAGGATATGGGGGACCTCTACTATTTTTTAAACTCACTGTGAGTTTATAATTACTTTAAAATTTAAAGGTTTGAAGAATTTGTACAGTTACTTATAACATTGATTGTAATCCAAGAAGATTTCAGTCAGAACCTAAAATACTGAAAATAAGTAAATCTCAAGTGGTCAAACTGTTTTAGAATTTTTTTCTCATCTCTGCCATTTTCCTTCCTCCTTAACTTCCCCAGCCTAGGAAAATTACTTATTCATTGTTAAATAAATTCACTGTTAAACATACTAGCTCACATTTAAAGGAAAGAATAAATAGCTTGGTTTATTAGAAAACCTAGTTCTTTACCTCCCTTCTTTTGCTTTCCCAACTATAATGTTGTAAGGAATGATGAAGTACAATAAAATCTATAGCAGGTTAACTCACACACACTTCTATAACAGATAACCCTAATGTATAGCAAAGGGAACTATATTCAGTATTTTGTGATCATCTATAAGGGGAAAGAATTTGCAACACAGACGCACTACATGGAGTAAAAACTTGTTTGTGTATATATATATATATATGTGGGCTTTTCTGGTAGCTCAGACTGTAAAGAATCTGCTTGCAATGCAGGAGACACAGGTTTGATCCCTGGGTCAGGAGGATCTCCTTGAGAAGAGAACGGCTGCTCATTCCAGCATTCTTGCCTGGAGAATTCCATGACAGAAGAGCCTGGTGGGCTACAGTCCATGGGGTTACAAAGAGTTGAATACAACTCAGGGACCAACAACTACATATATATGTATGATTGTGTGTGTGTGTGTGTGTGTGTGTGAGTCACTTTGTTGTATATCTGAAACTAACGTAACACTGTAAATCAACCATTGTTCGTTTGGTGTTTAGTTAGTAAGCCATATCTGACTTTTTTGTGATCCCATGGACTGTAGCCCACCAAGCTCCCCATCCATGGTATTTCCCAGGCAAGAATACTGGAGTGGGTTGCCATTTCCTTCTCTAGGGAATCTTCACGGCCCAGGGATCAAACCCACATCTCCCGCTTGGCAGGCAGAATCTTTACCACTGAACCACCTGGGAAGTCCAAAAATAATAATACTTCAATTTTTTTAAAAAGCCTACAGTAAGCCTACAGTAAGCATTTTTATGGAGAAGGCAATGACATCCCACTCCAGTACTCTTGTCTGGAGGATCCCATGGATGGAGGAGCCTGGTGGGCTGCAGTCCATGGGGTCACTAGGAGTCGGACATGACTGAGTGACTTCACTTTCACTTTTCACTTTCACGCACTGGAGAGGGAAATGGCAACTCACTCCAGTGTTCTTGCCTGGAGAATCCCAGGGACGGGGGAGCCTGGTGGGCTGCCGTCTCTGGGGTCACACAGAGTCGGACACGACTGAAGCGACTCAGCAGCAGCAGCAGCACGTATTTTTATACGTGTTTTTGTATATAGTGGCTGACCAAGAGGTAGGTTTTTCATCAGCTTACCTCTCTTCCTACCCTTATCTCATACATCAACGACAATGTCAAAGCACTGGGTATGAAAGATACTTTTGATGAAATTCATTAATTATGATGATTAAATTAGGCCCTTTTACTTGGCTCCCTGGTTGATATTATAAATTTACCTCATCATGCTTTTCAACTCTTTTTTGGTTTATTGATTACTATTTTGATTTACTAATTTTCACGTGTTACTTGAGCTTATTTCCATGAATTCACATTGCCATGCCTATCTATGCTGCTGCTAAGTCATTTCGGTTGTGTCCAACTCTGTGCAACCCCATAGACAGCAGCCACCAGGCTCCCCTGTCCCTGGGATTTTCCAGGCAAGAGTACTAGAGTGGGGTGCCATTGCCTTCTCTGATGCCTGTCTATATCCCCTAGTAATTCTGTGATGTTATTCCTTCCCTACTGGATCTATTAAGAGCCCATCACTCTGCTCTTCCAGCTCCTTAAGCTCTTATCAGAAGTTTCTGTTCGGTCTCTGAAAATTACACAAACTAGTTTTTACTCCATGTAGTCAAAGCTTTGGGAACAGTCTGATATCATTTTTTGCCACAAATGGGGGCCTGAGATATTATCTCCCTTACCCCTTGACTACAAATATTCAGAAATTAGTCATTCCTGTTGATTCTTTTTAGATGTCCTTTCAGTGAGCTGAGAGTCAAGTGTCTTCTCTTGAAAGTTCATAAATGTGGATCTGGAGGCTCCAACTCGTCCCTGGAGCTGGAGGGACAACGTGATGCCCATCTTTTCTACTGGACATCTGTCTGCTTTACTAGGATAATTACTACATACAATTCCAGCACAGGGAAATGTAAAGTTTCTTTTTAGGTAAGCAATGAACTCTGTCAGGAATGCTATTTTTTGGAAAATTATTAAAGCACTTACCAAGACTTCTTTTAGTTAACAATATTACCCCCTCCCAGCTTTTCCTTCCTCCTTCCTTCCATTTGTCCTTCTCCCTTTCTCAAGTCCAGACAATCTACATCCTATGTCCCAGACATCTTCTTCACAAGGGGGCATATAGAGTTGAAGTATCGAAAGCTAGGGCACTCACAGTCTTGGTGGGGAAAAGTCTGAGTAAAGGATTAACAAAAGATTTTCTCCTTATGTATGGAAAAATTACTTTAAGATTCTAGCTATATTTCCCTTGGTATCTGAAAAAGGTGGAATGTCAGCTACCAAACAACTCCATTTATGGTTAAAGACAAAACAAAACACTGAACTTTAATTGTGACCATGAACTGGGAGGTCTGTGGCCAGAACAAGAAACACGTGGTGAGGAGTCGTGGCTTTGGGCTTCTGAGAGAGGACTCTGGAAACTGAGTGTGACCTTCCCTGTGTGGCCCTGGAAGCTCTGTTCATAGGCAACTACAAGAAACACTGTTCCTAAGAGCAAGAGGCTTCTAGGGCAAAGGGACTCTCACACTTTTCTTTCTAGCACACCAGCAGTGTCACTTGGGTGTCACCTGGGTCATGGTGGGGGGACAGGGGAAGAGCAAAAAACAGTCCCGGAGCGGGTGAGCACTCCTCCTGAAGAAATAAAGCCGATGCTGCCTTACTAAAACATTATATTTCTATCCACCTAATTACCACTTACGGCCTAAAGAGTCCTGTGATTTCAACTAACTGATGAACTAAGATCACTGACAGGGGTGTTGTAAAATGTATGCGAATAATTACCAAGTATTGAGGTACACACTAATCAAGGTTTATGTTTAAGGTGTTACAGCAATTTCGGCTCCAAGAGTTCTGACTTCAGGTTGGTGTTTATGAAAATGCTTGGTATGCAGCCTAAACAACTGTCTCTTCCTTATACCTGAAATGATTTTTCCTGTAATTCTGCATCCTCATAACTGTAAGAAAATTTCACAATTAGAACTCATGAAAGCATGAAATATGAAGAATATACTGAGTGTGTATACCAGGAGACTGGAAAAAGATCTATAAAGATAATGAAAGAAATAATGACCTGTATAAATTATAATTTTGATTTTTCTGGTCTATTTCTTTCCATACATACTTCTCTTCTATAAATGTATACTGAAAACCACTTCATATAAATATTTCTAAAGTAGCAAAAATAAGAGACCAGGATGCTAGAATGTACCTTACACAGAGAATATTTCAATTTTACCCATGGTCCTGTATATAGGTAAATTCTCATTGTATAAATATTATAATGACCTAGTTAAGTGTGTGTAATGAGACAACTCTCATGTCTTGGTTCATAATTAATTAACTTTTCTGTGTCATTCATTCAGCAAATATTTATTGGGTACCTAACACAGCCTAAGGAATGTATTAGTCACTAAGGATTCAAATAATGGGAAAAATAGCCATGATATAATGTATTTTCAATGAATTCTGTTGGCTTAGAAATCCTAAATAGGTAATAATTCACAAGCCTCTGCTCATTTAGCAGTAAACTATTTAACATTCTGTTTCGATTTGCTTTTTATAAAATATTCAGGTAAAGATACCATTCAGTGGTACATACATTGTGAAATAGGCTAAAAATATTTGTTTTGCTCAAAATCTGTTAACGATTGACTGATAGAGAAATGTGATCTTATAAATATTTGACTTCAATTTGCTTGAAACTGCTTCAATATCATGAATGAACTGTCAAAACACTTTTAAAGATGTAAGTTGTACTTTGCAGGGAATAATAATCTAAAATAGGGACTATTACAGAATCCTATTTGTTTGCAATACAGTAGGTAAAACATGGCCCTGAAGTCTAAGGAGCTGGGTGGCACTTAGTCCCAGGATCCCTCTGAACTCTAGAAAGAGGTCCTCAAGTATAGATAAGCAACTCAAACACCTTCTGTTCACTGGGTGATCATCACTTCAGCTCAGTTCCGCCAAGCACTTGCCAGCCCTTCTGTTTATTGACAGCTATTCTTGGTTCTCTCTGTAGAGTCCATCAGAATCATTTCCTTACATATTGGAAGGTTCTCAACATTATGGAGGTATGAAACCAACAATTAAAGAATGACTCCCTCCAAAACATGTAATTTATCATAATTCCTAATTATCAGTTCAGCATTGTAGCACAGAAATATTTCATTTAGAAACAACATAAGGAATGAGTCTTTATTATGATGGTATTTGCATAAGTTTATGAGCAGGGGTTGGCAAACATTTTCTGTAATGGGCCAAATAGTAAATATCTCAGGCTTTATAGGGCCACATACAGTCTCTGTCACATACCTTTTTTTTAAAAATCCTTTGAAAATGTAAAAAATATTCTTAGCTAGAAATTAACAGATTTACCTGTATTATACAGTTTGATAAATTTCTGGTTTCTAGGTATGCAGGGTAAATACAGCCATAGCCATTTATGTGTTTTTAGTAACCAAAAACACATGCTTCTATGTTTTCTACCTCCACTTCCTATGATTTAATACTAATATTGAATATTTTTAATGTAAATTCATCAACTCAACAGCTATTATGTATCATTCATATCCAATGGTTAATTTCCATTTGAAAGAATGCTTAATGTAATTTGTAGTTTAGACATCAAATCAACAAACAGCAAGGTTCACTTATTATTAGATAATCTCACCTAAATTCTCATAAATTTAATTTAATTTGATCTCTTTGATAATCTTGCACTGCATGTAACTGACTTCACCAAGGTAATCCAGCCAGTTTACTGCAAAAGAACTTGAACCTAGATCTCCTGACATCAAGTCCTAGTGTTTCCACAACAGCAAATGCATAATCACTTTATGGAAAAACATGTATCTATCTTCAGGCGCACACGTACTCAGCAGAGCCAATAAAGTCATGATGACTTGAGACTTTCTGAGAGGAATGCTCACAAGTTCACGTTTGAAGCTATTTGGATCATTGCCCGCAGGTTCTTTATAAATTGGGCAACATAATGATTAGGATTCCTAGCTAAGCAAGTAAAAATGATATTCACGAATGATCCCATCTCTAATAAAATCACTGTGGACTCAAGCAGCCCCACCCTTTACAGTGCTGGAAACTTTTTATCTCTGTGTAAATATAAAATGCAAACAATACAAGGCAAATAAAGCAAACAACTGCCTAATGACTCAGATTTCATACAATCAATGAAAATAATATTTGAGAATACCTTTAATCACTCTGAAAGCTTTTATTGAAAGAGGATCCAGAAGAGCGAGATTTAGTGAAAATGGAACAAGGCTGGCGACGTGACAGTGGCTTTAAATGAGAATGATTTGTCAATAAAATGATTCCAAATGGCCCTTGGAAAAAGCGATAAAGATTTTTATAAACTGAGTCTGTTTATTACTCTACTAAAATTTAAATTTCATAATATTACATAAAAACTACAACTTTAAACATGATTCATTTTTGTTTGATGTAAGAATGGCTACAGCTGCCTGTTCTGTTAGATAATAAACTACATGTATTTTCATCATTTTAGTTTTATTGTTTAAAATAAAACACCATTTGTATCGTTCATTACAAGACTCTGGCCCCAATTTAAGGGGATTCATTTTTAACATTTTCTCCTCCCAACACCCATTTATTTCAGTAATGAGTCCCTCATGCACAACTTCTCCAAACCAGCAAGGCTGTAGATTAAGTGAGAGAGTAAGGAACTTGCTCTCTTTCTTGAGAGTGCAGAGGCAGTCACAGAGTCTGAGTCAATGCCATGTTCAGAATTGGCTTATCTTGACCTTCACTGTATATTCGATGCAAGTCCCTTTCCAGAGCCTAAGTGCTTTGTTCTTGTCACTGGAATGCACAAGCTGTTTACACCAAAACAACCATGAGAAGGCTACTCCCCCATGAATACAATGTGATAACAGAAAATGTCAGGCCCTAAACTGCATGATCAGCAAGATTTCCCTTGAAATAGTCATGCAGTTTAAGTTTGGGGTGAGGTTCTTATTTCCTTAGTTCACACATTACTTGCTTTGGCTTAGGTGTGAGACCACACTGGCGGACACAGGGAAGGTCTGTGGCTGGATGTCATTATGTCTGGTTTTATTAAAATCAGACACTGTTACACTCTTTATGTCCCACAAGAAGTGAGTTCATAGAACTCCACTGGGTGATATTTAAGAACTTCTTGGTCTAGTATCTAAACTCCTAGAATATAAAAGAAAACAGCATGTGTTAATGCTACTATTAAGTTCTTTTCTAGCATTCAGATCTATTCAACTCTTTAGACTAAAAAAACCCCCAAAAAACAAGATAAAAGAAAACAACTGTATTGAGAAAGATATATTTGGAGTTAAAACATTTATTTATAGTATTCTTCATTATCTTCCCTACAGAATAGTTCTAGAAAATGTAGTAGCTGGAGGTGACAATCTCAGAAATAGGAAATCTTTGTGGCAAAATTAATAAACATTTTCTCAAGAGTAATCATTTTCTAACTTGCCCCCATGTACTCCCTTTTTCAACAGATTTTTTCCCTCTTCAAGTCTCAGGTCATTGAAATTACTAAACTGTCCCTTTCCAAGATTTCTGACAACATTTTTCTGTTCAGTGCCCATCACTGGGACAGCAGGTGGACGACCAGGAAGGCAATCACAGGCCAGTCAAATCTCAATGAGGTAAGAAACTTTGTGAAGGGTGGAAAAGAGATTTAAACAGATTAGTCAGAAGAGGCACTCTTGGACGTAGTTATGTGTTCGATAACCATCAGTCAATAGCTCAGGCAATCATAAAACTGTGTCCTTTTCAAAGGGAGAAAAGCAAAATGATTTGGCAAACATTTTCTATTCCTTTCTCTCTGCCACTTTAAAATGGAAGAATTCTGGATCCTTGCTGTTAACCAAATGGCATTTACAGCTCTCAGTTGGCATGGGGCAGCTGAGAATCTAAAACGAGGAATGCTTATTCCATTTCCATTTCCATGGAAACCAGTCACCAACTGGTGAAAACAAGGTAGATCAAATTTTTGAACAAGAATGTTGAAATAATCACTGTTTTAAAACTTTTCTCTTGCCTTGAGATGGAGAGCATATTGTAATCTCAGGAACACACCGAGATGCGTGTTCACCACTGTTTTGTCATAATCCTTTTCATAATCACAGTAATGATTGTATTCATGGGACTTTGGGGGGGTCATTCTTTGAAGGAAAGATTGCTGTAAATCCAATAAATAAATCATATAATAAAATGCAAAATTAAATGATCTTTTAATGGTTTTAAAAAAATCAAGATAAACTTACAGCAATTAAGTAAACCAAACAATGCCTTTCAAAATTTATGATAATGTTCCTCTTCTTCTATGTCCTCTTAGCAAATGCATGAGGCAAGAAATGTGGTAATTTCAATAGAATGGCTTGACTCTGATCAGTTTTCTTGAACAGATTCAGAAGGGATATTCAATCTTTTATTGACACTCGACTATGAAAATCTGACTTTGAAAAGACGCTTGAAACAACCAGTTGTTACAGAGTGTAGATGAACTCCTTAAGCTCTGGGATCCATTTAGTTTTAACAAGAGAATTTCAGAATCGCACCTTTCCCCGGTCCCACTAAAATCCATACACCACTCCCACTGTTTCCACTTTTAGAATCTAAACATTCCAAACTGGGTAGAAGTGATTTCCCCTGGAGAAATAGGAGGAAAAGTGTCAATGATTCATTTCATTCACAGCTACATTGCTAAGTGTTCCTGATGATAAAACCTCTAAAGCAACGCTAATACCCTGCATTATCACACGGGCCAGCTCAGTTCAGTTCAGTCGCTCAGTCGTGTCCGACTCTGCGATCTCATGAATCGAAACACGCCAGGCCTCCCTGTCCATCACCAACTCCCAGAGTTCACTCAGACTCACGTCCATTGAGTCAGTGATGCCATCCAGCCATCTCATCCTCGGTCATTCCCTTCTCCTCCTGCCCCCAATCTCTCCCAGTATAAGAGTCTTTTCCAATGAGTCAACTCTTCCCATGAGGTGGCCAAAGTACTGGAGTTTCAGCTTTAGCATCATTCCTTCCAAAGAAATCCAGGGTTGATCTCTTTCAGAATGGACTGATGGATCTCCTTACAGTCCAAGGGACTCTCAAGAGTCTTCTCCAACACCACAGTTCAAAAGCATCAATTCTTTGGTGATCAGCCATCTTCACAGTCCAACTCTCACATCCATACATGACCACAGGAAAAATCATAGCCTTGACTAGATGGACCTTAGTCGGCAACGTAATGTCTCTGCTTTTGAATATACTATCTATGTTGGTCATAACTTTTCTTCAAAGGAGTAAGCATCTTTTAATTTCATGGCCACAGTCACCATCTGCAGTGATTTTGGAGCCCAAAACAATAAAGTCTGACACTGTTTCCACTGTTTCCCATCTATTTCCCATGAAGTGATGGGACCGGATGACATGATCTTTGTTTTCTGAATGTTGAGCTTTAAGCCAACTTTTTCACTCTCCTCTTTCACTTTCATGAAGAGGCTTTTTAGCTCCTCTTCACTTTCTGCCATAAGGGTGG
Source organism: Madoqua kirkii (assembly GCA_006408675.1). Lineage (NCBI taxonomy): Eukaryota > Metazoa > Chordata > Mammalia > Artiodactyla > Bovidae > Madoqua > Madoqua kirkii. The sequence goes on along the minus strand of SJYC01021724.1, from coordinate 170 downwards.
TGTCATGTGCATATCTGAGGTTATTGATATTTCTCCCGGAAATCTTAATTCCAGCTTGTGTTTCTTCTAGTCCAGCATTTCTCATGATGTTCTCTGCATATAAGTTAAATAAGCAGGGTGACAATATATAGCCTTGACATGCTCCTTTTCCTATTTGGAACCAGTCTGTT
>SJYC01021722.1:0-36304 GCA_006408675.1 Madoqua kirkii | reverse complement strand
CTTAAGTCTAAATTTGGTAATGAGTTCATGATCTGAACCACAGTCAGCTCCTGGTCTTGTTTTTGTTGACTGTATAGAGATTCTCCATCTTTGGCTGTATAGAATATAATCAATCTGATTTCGGTGTTGACCATCTGGTGATGTCCATGTGTAGAGTCTTCTCTTGTGTCGTTGGAAGAGGGTGTTTGTTATGACCAGTGCATTTTCTTGGCAAAACTCTATAGTCTTTGCCCTGCTTCATTCTGCATTCCAAGGCCATATTTGCCTGTTACTCCAGGTGTTTCTTACCTTTCTACTTTTGCATTCCAGTCCCCTATAATGAAAAGGACATCTTTTTTGGGTGTTAGTTCTAAAAGGTCTTGTAGGTTTTCATAGAATCGTTCAACTTCAGCTTCTTCAGTGTTACTGGTAGGGGCATAGACTTGGATTACCATGATACTGAGATCATTCTGTCGTTTTTGAGACTGCATCCAAGTACTGCATTTTGGACTCATATGTTGACCATGATGACTACTCCATTTCTTCTGCGGGATTCCTGCCCGCAATAGTAGATATAATGGTTATCTTAAATTTCTACCTACTCTAAGTATAACACTAGTTTGATTTTTAAGTGATATTCTCCTAGTAAGTATTCACAAAGTCTTTTTTGAATGAAACTATGTCATATATGTCATAATATAAACACTAGACTCAAAAATAACAATTCTTACCATGAACTAAAAGTGTTCATTATTTATCAACACTGTATCCAAAAATAGCATCTAGTATCATATTTCAAATTAAAGTAAACGATGTGATACAAACAGCACAAATCTGGAAGATTCACTTTCATCAGCTATGAGAACCTGCCTTGAATTTTATTTTCCTCCCCTGGAAAAACAGGGACACCAGTGTTACTTCATTTCAGTTTCTTTGCTGCAACTGAGTTAAACAGAAAGACAGTTTGTTCAAAAGCCACTGTGAAGCTGAGAATCAGAATGGTTGGGAGCGTAGAATTAACAAGATGGAGGCGAAGGATAAAGAAAAACACCTGGCTGTTCTATGAGGAAGGACCTGCTGGGAGGAAGAGGGGCTGTGGAGAAAGAACACAAGCAAGTGAGGGAGAGCTTACTTGGCCTTTTCTTTCGCCAGCTTGCACATGTGCTACTGATCTTTAGCATCTAGACTTCATGGCCTCTGACCAAGACTAGAGCAGCGGAGGATGAGCAAGTCACTATTGAATCTGGCAATTCTAGCCACTCTCCTGGAGAGCAGTCTTGGCTCTCCATCAAGATTCAAAAGACAGAACATTCCTTACACGTAAAAAACATCACAGACACTGGGGGCCCAAAACACTACCTACTACCTACTGATATAAACTTTTACAAGTCAAATGAGAATATATGTAAAAATGTTTTGTGAACTGTAAAGTTCTAAATAAATTATTATCCTTGGTAGATGGTGCCTCTGTATTTCAGAAACACTACCTACTACCTATCTGATATAAACTTTTACAGTCAAATGAGAATATATGTAAAAATGCTTTGTGAACTGTAAAGTTCTAAATAAATTATTATCCTTGGGAGATGGCACCTCTGTATTTCAGAAGATGAAATCTGAAATGTCTTGGAAGGACTAATGCCAGGTGAGGGAATCAGAAAATTTGCTCTTTTTTCTTATCTCTCTTGGAAAACATATACTGACCCTGATGAACTCTATTTAGACTTGGCTGAGTTTATAGCCCAGGGGAAAAACAGTCAACGTTTCTTTACAGGACAAAGTTGTTCCCCGCTCCCCCACCTAAATCATGTGCCAAGCTCATCAAAGCTATAGAACTGTTCACAGGAAAACCAAATAAGCAGGTTGTGTATGCTGGGCTTCAAAAATTATCATAATTAGATAGCCGTGAATTTTCAGGTATGAACAACATGTAGTATTTGTCCATGTATCAGCACAGGTATGCTTTTGGAGGGTATGGCTCAAAATACCCTCTCAGTGTATAAAAGGATCATTCAATTTTATTTAGCAACTTATCTAACGGTTACTTGGGCCTCCCTCCTCCACTCACATTGTCCTGGCTTACTACAAATACATGTGTGGGTAATCTATGTGTATTATATTCATAAAGATTACAGAGGCTTCTGCATTTAAAAACATGTGAATTTAAGATGAGTACCCTTGTTAACAAAGTCTATTTTCTGAGCATCAGAAAAAACATTTCCCTAATAAGAAACAAGGAAAAACATTAACAGATATGGAGTTGTTGTGGGTATTTTGTTTCAACTCGGATGAATTAAGCAAGGGCTAGGAGACCTTTCAGTTGAAATAAGTTTTACAATGGAGATTCTAACAGAAGTTCATAGAAACATTATTAGAAAATTGGATGATAATACTGGCATCAACTGATATAAAAACAGTACATATGATCATAAAATCTGAAAGAACATCCATATAACTTGTAACGGCATACCTGAATAACTGCTCAGATTTGCATTTGAGTTACAAACATTTCAACAAATATGAATAAACACTCCTAAACATGAATGAACACCAGCAAAATGGGTCTCGTCCCCATACTTCCATGTTGTAGAATGTGGTTTTACCATTATAATGCCACCAGCATTACTCTCTGTAGAGAAATTTGATACCAATTCAGCACACTGAAAAATTCAGCCAGAGTTGCTATGGTACCTCTGTATCAGGGAGAACTACTGCCACAATAACTGGGGCCTCTATTGTCCCATAAATGGTAATGCTTCAAAGTGCAGATGATGAGATGAGGCAAACACATGGTTGTTCGTGGAGCTACTTCTGAGATTGTCCTTCACTTAGGGACTCCTTTTGCTCCCTTTGAATTAAATTTCAATCAAATCAAGACCTCTAATTCTTTTCCATTCAAATTCCAGTTCTTTCTCAGATCCTCCATTACCCAGTCTCCCACAACACTCCTTATGTGATGTGTGAGATGGGTGGATAAGAGAAAGAAAAAAATAATCAAGGGTTTTTGTTTCAAATATTCCTTTTTCCTTTGAGAAGCAAGAAAGGGATCTGTCATTCCTTTAGGAAGGAATTAAATTGTATGAATTGTATGAATGTAAATTGTATCAATCGTACAAAAATTGTTAATTTCAGCCAAAGAAATTAACAACACAAGTCACAGTTACAACTGCTGAATCACTCAAGTTCTAGCCAGATTCACCCAGTACAAACTATATAAACTGGGGCCAAGACCAGGAGATTGTGAGTAACAAATGTGTTCTTCTGCATAATGGCAATATAATGCCAGAGCCTATGGGAAGGTTAAGCAACCAGAATGGGGAAGGGGGGGTGGCGGGAAGGGATTGAGGGGAGAGAGAGATCTGTGATATGAGAAGAGGAGATGCTAGAGGGTTGGGGAGAAAATAAAAGTCTATATTTGGTAATCAGGACAGGTGTGGGAGGGAGGTGACTGAGTGAGAATCAACCTCAGAAAGAGGGAAAATCAACCAAGAGCATAAAGGTCATACAAAATCTTTAGTAGTCAGCTACTCTCAGCCCAGGATCTAGCCACAGGAACTTTATCTGTAATTCATGCAAATTTAAATGCATTTACTAGTATATGCAAAATGATATGCAGATGGTGTAAGGATATCTAAAAATAGGAGGAGGTAAACTCTTCTAGCAAAGGTCAGTCTTTTCTGAAATTCATGAGATGGCAGCTTGTGATGAGAACATGAGGCAGAGAAAGTGGGAATTCAGGGAAATCTGCTGGAAACTCACAAGTAGTCAACTGTTTTTCTCAATTTCTTTAAGTTATTTTAGGTGTTCTATAGGCAAGATAATTCACAATTTTCCAAAGCAGGACACATCTTTAAGACTCTATGCCTTCTATACTCTAAGCCTTCTCCACACAGAAGGTTTCTGATTCCCACTGGCTCTCAAAAATTCAGCCAGAGTTGCTATGGTACCTCTGTATCAGGGAGAACTACTGCCACAATAACTGGGGCCTCTATTGTCCCATAAATGGTAATGCTTCAAAGTGCAGATGATGAGATGAGGCAAACACATGGTTGTTCGTGGAGCTACTTCTGAGATTGTCCTTCACTTAGGGACTCCTTTTGCTCCCTTTGAATTAAATTTCAATCAAATCAAGACCTCTAATTCTTTTCCATTCAAATCCCAGTTCTTTCTCAGATCCTCCATTACCCAGTCTCCCACAACACTCCTTATGTGATGTGTGAGATGGGTGGATAAGAGAAAGAAAAAAATAATCAAGGGTTTTTGTTTCAAATATTCCTTTTTCCTTTGAGAAGCAAGAAAGGGATCTGTCATTCCTTTAGGAAGGAATTAAATTGTATGAATTGTATGAATGTAAATTGTATCAATCGTACAAAAATTGTTAATTTCAGCCAAAGAAATTAACAACACAAGTCACAGTTACAACTGCTGAATCACTCAAGTTCTAGCCAGATTCACCCAGTACAAACTATATAAACTGGGGCCAAGACCAGGAGATTGTGAGTAACAAATGTGTTCTTCTGCATAATGGCAATATAATGCCAGAGCCTATGGGAAGGTTAAGCAACCAGAATGGGGAAGGGGGGGTGGCGGGAAGGGATTGAGGGGAGAGAGAGATCTGTGATATGAGAAGAGGAGATGCTAGAGGGTTGGGGAGAAAATAAAAGTCTATATTTGGTAATCAGGACAGGTGTGGGAGGGAGGTGACTGAGTGAGAATCAACCTCAGAAAGAGGGAAAATCAACCAAGAGCATAAAGGTCATACAAAATCTTTAGTAGTCAGCTACTCTCAGCCCAGGATCAGCCACAGGAACTTTATCTGTAATTCATGCAAATTTAAATGCATTTACTAGTATATGCAAAATGATATGCAGATGGTATAAGGATATCTAAAAATAGGAGGAGGTAAACTCTTCTAGCAAAGGTCAGTCTTTTCTGAAATTCATGAGATGGCAGCTTGTGATGAGAACATGAGGCAGAGAAAGTGGGAATTCAGGGAAATCTGCTGGAAACTCACAAGTAGTCAACTGTTTTTCTCAATTTCTTTAAGTTATTTTAGGTGTTCTATAGGCAAGATAATTCACAATTTTCCAAAGCAGGACACATCTTTAAGACTCTATGCCTTCTATACTCTAAGCCTTCTCCACACAGAAGGTTTCTGATTCCCACTGGCTCTCATTGATCTCAGTTTCTTCCTCCTAAAGAGATTCTTTCACAACCCACGTTTCCAGAATACTCTCAAGGGCTGTCAATTACGTGTAAAAACATTGGGAAAGGATCTCTTAGGTTTTGTGATTCCAACTTCATACAGTCCCTATATCCATACAGAGAAAATTAACTACCTGCCATCTGACAGTCAGCCTAAAACTTTATCTTATTACTCTTTTATCACCCTTAATAATATTAATAATCCATATCTGTGGCAGTTTTATATAGTTTACCGAAACATTTATTTACATTAACAATATGACCAACATGATAATCATTCAAAAATTTTAAAAGCTATTAATATATACTAGTAGAATTATTTAAGAGCAGAGACCCAAGCTCTAACTTCCACATGGCATCCTCTGATTAGTCCACAGCTGAAGGCATCCTTTAAAAACAAAAACCAAAATCTATAAAGTTTTTGGAGTATAATTTAGGTGGCCTTCATTGATTTCCACAGAATAAATGCCACTGTGAAGTCAGACCTGTACAGTCATTTTCTGTAATAAAGGACTTTTTGTTATTTGGTCAGTCATGGGTACATAAGGTGTTGGCAATCTTTGCGGACCAACCTCTTCTCTCTGGAGAAGCAAGGCTCTAAGCACCAGCACTTGGTGAAGCCAGGCTCTTGGTTCTTTACTGAATACAGCAGTAAGGCACTCTGGTAATTGCACTTCTTTCAAGGTAGTAAACTTACTGAAGCATGTGATCAGCATAGGAATTAATTTCTCATCTACTTGACCACAGGTTAATTAACTACGCAGGTGAATAGATGGCATGGGAACAAATGAGCTCAAATTGCGATTCTGCCACATGGTGACAACGGCCACTTTAATTCACCTCTCCAGTCTCTATCTCCGATAGTGGGTTGTTGTGAGCAGTAAATGAGAGGACCCACTGACATGCTCACTGTATTAGCAGCTGTTTACACTGATTTCAAATGCAGCTGAGTAGCAACCCCACAGACATACGGATTATTTGTTTCTGTTTAAGTCAAACAGGGTCACAGAGATCTTGATGTGGCAGGGGGAGGCTTTGCCAAGAAACGCTTCTCCCCAAAGTCACACATAGAATGAACAGCAAGGTGGAGACTGTTAACCAGATCTCACCCAAAATCAGGACAGTTTTCTATCACCTTGCCTTCTTTGGTGACCTATTTTATGTGAAGAAAAATCAGCATGTATGTCCTGATCTAAGACATATTTTCTACCTCTCTACCTTTTATTAAGGATTATAATGGAAAAGGACAGCTGCATGGATATTACCCACACACACACATTTATTTATCTTCAGTACACTGGAGCAATAGGTTTCTACTGTAATTAACTGAATTGCTAAAACAAAAACATCATAACATCTCCTTTAGCTTGTAGAAACAAAATTCTAACTTCAGTCCCTTATCTTAGAAGGCATTTTATTTGAATAAGAAAGCAACCAATATCTAAATATTAATAAGATCTTAATATCAAAATAAGCCCTTAGTTTGCAGTTTGATTATATTTTCAGCATATTCTTCCAGTATCTATATATGGAGTGAAATAAACAAAGCAACAGTGTTTTTCTCTTCAGTTTGTTTCCTGCTCAGCTTGTGGACGCTGGTTGATCACACATGGATGGTGTTGGATGCCTTCTCCACCACTCTGTAATAATAATACAAATAACACAGTGCTAGCACTGACCTCCAAGGTCTCTGTGCTCTCAACTGTACATATTTCTGGATATAAGGAAACAAGAGAAATAGAAGGATCCAAGGTGGAGGTTAGAGGAGAAGATGAAATGAGAAAGATAAATAAATATACCTGTCTGGAAACCCTGCTCAAATGCTTAATCCATTATTTAAAAAGGATACTTATCTCTTTCTCTTACTGCAATTTCCATCTGCTTTAGAGGCTTTAGGAATTTGTGAGTTTGTTTCTTAAATAAGAAATTTAAATGGAAGCTACTATCAATTATTCATGTCAATAGTGCACTGTTAAGCATAAATTAAACCCAAACTTCATTGTAACCTATAGCAGCAATCAGACCCTTTATCAGAACTGGTACTGTGAGCCCCAAGAGACTATGTCCCCAAGTCCTTGAAGAGAACACAATGAAACTGACAGAGGGAACAAAGGGCCTGAAAACTGTGCCTTTTAATCATGCTTATGAGCCCTGGAATCATTCATACAGTAGTTTATAAAAGAAATACACTTCAGGTGTTAGGCTTACAGGAATTTGAGGTTAGACAACCACTTTCTGTATTTACTCAGCTCTCATTAAAGAATAAATAAATAGCCACCAAGACAACTCTCAAGGGCATCGTTATTTTCTTTCTTAGAGGTATCTGAGCTCTTTAATATTGGGTATAAAAATTTATTCCAGGGACTTATATCTTAGTGTTAAAAAGGACATTCAAGGGACTTATATAGAGAAGCAGACAGGATTTGGGAAAATCAATGAGGAAGAATACAACATTCTAGACTAACAACAATGGGAAATCCCTGGATCTAAGAACTTTTGGAAAGTGGTCACTGAACCCAGAAAAGGCAATTTCTAGGAAGTCAGCCTTAGGGCCACCTAAGGGGAAATATGATCATCTGGGACACAGCTAACCCCCCAGGGCTCGGCAAGGAGGGAGCAGAAAGTAAATACCCTTTCTTTACTCTTCTGCATTCCACTGATGTCCTGCTTGAATGTTCCACTGGCCAAACCCAGTGGAAAGCCAAGGGCAAGGGAGTCCCTTAATGCAGTCCTCAGAGGTCAGCCTTCTGGGTGGAGGGTAAAAGCTATCCAATACAAGGTTCATTATATATAACACCCTTTAATAGTTACTACTTTGGGATACATTTTGCTAATTCATCTAGATGAGCCAGTCAAGGTTGATACTTTTGCATGACCAAATTGACATTTCATATCCCAAACTAAATTGGAACTCATCTCAGAATCTGTTTTGCCTCTCTATTCCCTATCTCGGTATGTGTGACCCCATTTACAATAGCAAAGGTTTTATTCACTAAAAGCAATAAGTTCACAGATGCTGGGAAAACTCACTGGAGGGCATCCAACTCGGATGCAGGAGGTGAGAGAAGGCTTCCCAGGAGAAGTGATGCGAGTGGAAGGGAAAGGAGGAATTACATGGATGCAGATGGTGGAAGGCTGAATGAGTGTGGAGCCTTCAGGGAACTGTGCAAGTCCCCCAGGGTTGATAAAGAGAGGGGAGGGGTGGACACACAGAGCAGAACAGACTTAATAATGAGGGAAGAGGCGGGCCATGAAGGATCTTGCATTTTAATAAAATTTCAAGATATTAAATCTCCCTGGCGGCTCAGATGGTAAAGAACCTGCCTGCAAAGTAGGACACCCAGTTAGATCCCTGAGTCAAGAAGATCCTCTGGAGAAGGGAATGGCTAACTACTCCAGTATTCTTGCTTGGAGAATTCCACGGACAGAGGAACCTGGTGGGACACAGTCCATGGGGTTGCAAAGAGTTGGACATAACTGAGTGACTAATACTATCTTTGAGTATCTAAAAGATTCTTTAATATTCTTATTTGGGTTCTAAAATATCACTTGGGCAGCAGGATGAGGTGAGACTGGAGACAGGGAGACCATCTAGGAGATTTTCCAAGGATGCAGGTGAGAAGAAGGGATTAGACTAGTGTAGATGGATGGACAGGGGAGACAAGCATTGGTCTTTGGAGAGCTATAAAGAGGTGGACTTAAATGGTGAGAATGGTCAGGACTTGTACTAATGGCTGATGAGGGAAGGGATGGGAAGGCTGGCTTCTGGTCTGAGAGCAGACTTTTCCTACTGTTAATCAGTTTTCTGTGAGGCCCCAGACATGGACCACTTCCCAGAATCTAAAAGATGGTCCCAAATGTTACTTATTTCAACATACTGCATCATGAGCCTATGTGACAGAAACAAATTTTATACAATTTTTGTTGTAGGTTCTTTCATGGACAAAAAAATCTATAGATGTATTTGGAAAGTATCAGGGTTATTTTTCACAGCCATCTCTTTTGAACACATTTGGACTCTGGTATGTACATTTGTAGTTAACATTACATAAATTCCTGGAGAAGGCAATGGCACCTCACTCCAGTACTCTTGCCTGGAAAATCCCATGGACAGAGGAGCCTGGTAGGCTGCAGTCCATGGGTCGCTAAGAGTCGGACATGACTGAGCGACTTCACTTTCACTTTTCACTTTCATGCATTGGAGAAGGAAATGGCAACCCACTCCAGTATTCTTGCCTGGAGAATCCCAGGGATGGGGGAGCCTGGTGGGCTGCTGTTTATGGGGTCGCACAGAGTTGAACATGACTGAAGCGACTTAGCAGCAGCATGTACATTTGTAGTCAACACTACATAAATTCCTGGAGAAGGAAATGGCAACCCACTTCAGTATTCTTGCTTGGAAAATCCCATGGATTAAGGAGCCTAGTAGGCTATAGTCCATGGGGTTACAAACAATCGGACATGACTGAGCAACTTCACTTACATGAGTTCTTGTGCTAATCATTGGTCAAGTATATAGTAGGATTGCTGTGATTTTTGTTGTTTAGTCTCTAAGTCATATCTGACTCTTTTGCGACCCTATGGACTACAGCCCACCAGTCTCCTCTTGTCCATGGGCTTTCCCGGGCAAGACTATTGGAATGGGTTGCCATTTTCTTCTCCATATAGTAGTATGAAAGTGAAAGTTGCTCAGTCGTGTCTGACTGTTTGCAACCCCATGGACCGTAGAGTCTATGGAATTCTCCAGGTCAAAATGCTGGAGTGGGTAGCTATTCCCTTCTCTATGGGATCTTCCAAACCCAGGGATCAAACCCAGGTCTCCCACATTGCAGGCAGATTCTTTACCAGCTAAGCCACCAGGGAAGCCCAAGAATACTGAGTGGGTAGCCTATCCCTTCTCCAGCAGATCATCCTGATCCAGGAATCAAACCAGGAACTCCTATAATGCAGGCAGATTCTTTACCAGCTGAGCTACAAGGGAATCCCACATAGTATATCACAGTGTTATTCTGTAAAAGGATGAGAGGAAATTTTTCAAAAATATTTGGAAAAAACCAATCAGCCTCTGTTAATGGCCCCACTTCTGTTGGGTGGGTTTTTGTCTGACCTACTTAGCCACAGGATAATTTTATCTGAACATGTGTGACTAAATCCTGGGTATCAAGAAATGATCTTACAGGCTAAGATTGTAGATTGCAAGTATGGTCTTCTCTCGAGTGCCAAGATAAAATGGTTGCTGTAACAGTAGACAGCATGGCCTACATTCACCAGGGTTGCCTCTGAATACCCTCTCCTGACAACAGTCCTCATCTGCAGGGATGAGAATGAAAAGGCCACACAACATGGTGGCATTCTTAAAACCAGAAATGATGTGTGAAAAGAACACTAAAGAACCAGAAGAAATGTACTTCCATCCACCCTGGCTAAACCTTCCTGGGAATAGAGATAAGGGACAAAGATGAAAACTCCATTCCTTTTGGAAAATGAGTCTTTAACCTATGCATCGGTTTGTTTTGAAAGGAAATTAGATTCTGGGCTCACAAAGCACATATTCAAGATTCAACGTGTGGTCTCATCTCCCACTAAATATGTTGCTATGACTCTTAAGCAGAGGGAACATTTAAAAAGAAGCAGCCTAGGGAAGGAAAAATCTAACTCAGACATCCATAATTCATTTATCAGAAATGGGAGTAGTGGCGTGAAATGCCAGGAGACTGTTTCATTTATAGGGAGGCATTTTCTATTTTAAGCCTAGAATAATGCAATCAGCTTTATTCTGCAAGTTAATATGAATGGAGGGAAAGTGAAATGGGAGAACAGGTTTTATGGTCTCTCTCAATCTGCTATTTCTTTAGTATCTGTTATTTAGGTTTGACACACCACTGTTTGGGGACTTGAAAAAAGTGATAAGAAAAGGACTTTGGTAACTTTGTTACTTCAGAGGTGATTTTCTTTACCTCAAAGCTTTAGTGTTAGAAATGTAACCAGGTAAATCTGAGAGAGATGATTTGCATATAGTATTGAGGGTACATTGTCTATTAGTACAGTCATCCTTTGGTATCCTCTGGACATTGGTTTCAGGGACTCCCTGCAAATACCAAACTCCAAGGATGCTCAAGTTCTTTATATAAAATGACACAGTACAATCAGTGCTCCACACCCTCAGGCTCCACAGCACAGTTAGGAAGAGCCAATGATAGGACTAAAACTCTTCAGGTTACAGATTCTAAGTCATTTCCTAATTAGATAGTAGCTTACATTACTGCATCATTGTATCCCCTGAGCATGTAACAGAACCACTCAACAGGTAGTGTTTCCATGATTACCCACTGAATGAATGAACACACACAGTTCAGTTCAGTCGCTCAATTGTGTCCAACTCTTTGTGACCACTTGAATTGCAGCATGCCAGGCCTCCCTATCCATCACCAACTCCCAGAGTTGACTCAGACTCACATCCATCGAGTCAGTGATGCCATCTAGCCATCTCATCCTCGGTCATCCCCTTCTCCTCCTGCCCCCCAATCCCTCCCAGCATCAGAGTCTTTTCCAATGAGTCAACTCTTCGCATGAGGTGGCCAAAGTACTGGAGTTTCAGCTTTAGCATCATTCCTTCCAAAGAAATCCCAGGGTTGATCTTCAGAATGGACTGGTTGGATCTCCTTGCAGTCCAAGGGACTCTCAAGAGTCTTCTCCAACACCACAGTTCAAAAGCATGAATTCTTTGGTGCTCAGCCTTCTTCACAGTCCAACTCTCACATCCATACATGACCACAGGAAAAACCATAGCCTTGACTAGATGGACCTTAGTCTGCAAAGTAATGTCTCTGCTTTTGAATATGCTATCTATGTTGGCCATAACTTTTCTTCCAAGGAGTAAGAGTCTTTTAATTTCATGGCTGCAGTCACCATCTGCAGTGATTTTGGAGCCCAAAAGCACAAGCATGGCCGAGAGGAGCTACCTCACGTCCGAGGTCAGGGGTGGCGGCCCAGAGAAGCTAGTCCGCATCCGAGGTCAGGGGCAGTGACCAGCAGGAGCTACCTCACGTCCAAGGAGTGGTGGCTGCATGGGCACAGGAGGGCCGAGAGGAGCTACTCCACATTCAAGGTCAAGAGGATCAGCGGTGAGGAGATAGCCATCATCCAAGATAAGGAGCAGTGGCTCCGCTTTACTGCAGCAGCCGTGAAGAGATACCCCATGTCCAAGGTAAGAGAAACTCAAGTAAGACAGTAGATGTTACAAGAGGGCATCAGAGGGCAGACACATTGAAACCATGTTCACAGAAAACTAGTCAATCTAATCATACTAGGACCACAGCCTTGTCTAACTCAAATTAAGCCATGCCCTGTGGGGCTACCCAAGATGGAGGGGTCATGGTGGAGAAGTCTGACAGAATGTGGTCCACTGGAGAAGAGAATGGCAAACCACTTCAGTATTCTTGCCTTGAGAACCCCATGAACAGTACGAACAAACACAGCTAGGTGTCAAATAATTCCAAATATTCTCTGAAGCCTACCAGTCAGATTGTACAATGAGAAGGTACTTGTATAACATATCCTTCAACTGCAATCAGGTGATGTTTAGAAATTCCTGCCCCTCACTCAGTTCAGTTCAGTTGCTCAGTTGTGTGCAACTCTTTGTGACTCCCATAGACTGTAGCACATCAGACCTCCCTGTCCATCACTAACTCCCAGAGTTTATTCAGACTCATGCCCATTGAGTCAGTGATGCCACCCAACCATCTCATCTTCTGTCGTCCCACATTCAATCTTTTCCAGAAGCAGGGTCTTTTTAAATGAGCCACTTCTTTGCATCAGGTGGCCAAAGTATTGAAGCTTCAGCTTCAGCATCAGTCCTTCCAATGAATATTCAGGGCTGATCTCCTTCTGAATGGACTGGTTGGATCTCCTTGCAGTCCAAGGGACTCTCAAGAGTCTTCTCCAACACCACAGTTCAAAAGCATCAATTCTTCAGTGCTCAGCTTTCTTTATAGTCTAACTCTCACATCCATACATACCTACTGGAAAAACCATAGCTTCACTTTAAATTTAAGGCACCATGATCCAGTAAAGGGAGATGGAATATTGAATGGGATTAAAGAGAAGCAGATTTGGTGATTTCCGTGGTCCCACCTGGCTCAGTGGTAAAGATTCTGCTTGTTGATGCAGGAGATGTGGGTTCAATCCCTGGGTTGGGATGATGCCCTGGAAAGAAAATGGCAACCCACTCTAATATTCTTGCCTGGGAAATTCCATGGACAGGGGAGCCTGGCTGGTTACAATCCATGGGGTCACAAAGGAGTCACACATGACTTAGTGACTGAGCATGCACGTACAAGCTCTCTACCATAATGCTCACCATCAGCAAATAGTTCATGGTCCTGCACCCACCCACAGACCACACTGAGTAGCACTGCCCTAGATTAACACTCCTCCTAACTAGTGGTCAAGTGGCTAAGAGTCTGTGCTCCCAATATAGGAGCCCAGGTTCATTCACTGGTCAGAGAGCTATATTCCACATGCCTCAACAAAAGATTCTGCATGCTGCAATGAAGAAAAGACTCAGCACGGCCAAACAAATAAATATTTTTTCAAAAAAGCAAATTTACTGTCTACCAAATGAGTCACGGTTCCCAGCCCCGATAGAAGCATAAGCACATCTAAACCTCTTAATATGGAAATAAACAAAGGCTTCCAAGTCTTAATTGAAATTTGTAATGTTCCTATGCACATGTATTTTGAGGCACTTATAATTTTAACTGATTATTGAGAACTGGATGTAGGAACTGAATAATTATAATAAGTTATAATTATCTAGCACCTATTATACAGTCAGCCCTATGCCTGCTGTTTTATATATTTTCTTGTTAATTTTTGGAAGTATTATTATGCCCATTTCAGAGATTTCTAAAAATACTAAAGCTCAGACTAGTTAAGCCTAAAGTGTTAGAGAAGACTCTTGAGAGTCCCTTGGACTGCAAGGAGATCCAACCAGTCCATCCTAAAAGAAATCAGTCCTGAGTGTTGATTGGAAGGACTGATGTTGAAGCTGAAACTCCAATACTTTGGCCACCTGATTGATGTAAAGAGCTGACTCATTTGAAAAGACCCTGATGCTGGGAAAGATAGAAGGCAGGAGGAAAAGGGGACGACAGAGGATGAGATGGTTGGATGGCATCACCAACTCGATAGACATGGGTCTGGGTGGACTCCGGGAGTTGGTGATGGACAGGGAGGCCTGGCATGCTGTGGTTCATGGGGTCGCAAAGAGTCAGACATGACTGAGCGACTGAACTGAAAGACCATAAGGCTATTAGCGTGAACCAAAGCTAAAAGTCAAGTCTCAAACTACAAACCACTCTTTATTTTCTGATGTCAAGTGACTTCTACTAATACAGAATTATCTAAGGACCCACTCTTAAAAGACAGATCTATCAATTATATTCATAGTTATGGTATAATGAACAGAGATGATAAGTGCCTAAATTTAGCCAAAAAGTTCATTTGGTTTTGGCCAACCCAATACATGCTGTGGTTAGCCAAGAAAAATTGGGCAGCACTAGTGAGCTACCCTAGAGAAGGCAATGACAACTCACTCCACAGTGTTCTTGCCTGGAGAATCCCAGGGATGGAGGAGCCTGGTGGGCTGCTGTCGAATACGACTGAAGCGACTTAACAGCAGCAGCAGTAGCAGCAGCAAACTTCCCAAGTGGGCAGTGATAGAAAATATGCCTGCCAATGTAGGAGACACAAGAGCTGTGGGTTTGATCCCTGAATCAGGAAGATCCCCTGGAATAAAAAATGACAACCCATTCCAGTACTCTTGCCTGGAAAATTCCACGGGCAAAGGAGCCTCACGGGCTACAGTCCATAGGGTCAAGAAAGAGTCAGACACGACCAAGCATGCACACGTGTGTCTTGGATGTGCATGGGCTGATAGGGCCATCTGATGCCCCAGGCGGCTGATGATTTTCATAAAACAGAGGTAGCAGTGCTGGTGCTGCACTCTGGAAAATGTCACATTTCACTGCCAAGGCTAACCTAAGCACACACCCAGAACATGCCTGTGTCCTCTAACTCTATACCCACACTACACTCAAGAGCACGACTCAGAATGAGCCAAAACAGCACACTCTAGGATACAGCACTGCGACCAGGAAGGTAGCTGCTCTTCTTGAGCAAAGGTCTTGGCAAGCAACCAAGTTTGAAAGGTGTCCTCGCAAAGGATACAGTTTTTAAAAGACGGCCAGTAAAAAAGCCATCAAAGCCAACACTCAAAGAATTGTCTTCACATACACACTTTGTGGTCAGCACTGATAGTCACTGATACACCTTAGGAGAATAGCCATTACCACTGAGTTTTGATACAAAACTCACCACATCTAGAGACAGACCAAATTGGCCACAGGGCACTGCACGTTTGCAATTCCCACCTACAGCACCCCTGTCCCTTCACGCTCTGTACAAGGATACTTCGGGTGTTAACTTCATCTTGACTTTCCTCGAGCTTTCCTGTTTCTCTTTTCTCTATACACACAAATGTTGATGAGATAACTTTAGCCAATGGATATGGTATAAGCAGTTCTACTATAATGCTTGCCTTGAAAACAACAAAAAATTGCAATAACATTGACATATTACAGAATGATCTGAATGTAATGTGAAATTTGCATTTGTTTATGAAGAGTTTTGTATCAGAAACGCTAGGTGAATGTAGAAAACATACCAAGTTGCAATGAGCACAGTAGGAATACACAAAACACACAGA
This sequence comes from Madoqua kirkii, assembly GCA_006408675.1. Lineage (NCBI taxonomy): Eukaryota > Metazoa > Chordata > Mammalia > Artiodactyla > Bovidae > Madoqua > Madoqua kirkii. The sequence continues at coordinate 20,352 of SJYC01021722.1, read as the reverse complement.
ACTGCACACCTCAGGAACGCAGTGTGTCTACATCTGATGCTGTTGTTTCCTCTTTGACCTCGGATAACCCTCCTTCCACTTCAGAATAACTTGCAAGCCTCCAAAGACCATCCTGGAGGGTACCCTCCACTCTGCTGAACTGTACTCCTGCCTCCCAGCCTATTTCATTATTTTCCTATTTTCTGTTCTTCAAATTTTTCATCTTTTTCTCATTTTTTCTTCCTCTCTTTCTCTTGCACACAGAGTGGCCAGCATGTGAGTAGAAGCAGACGCAATGGTCACACACTTCCATCGACAATTTCAGGTCTCATTCAAGAGAAGGTGACAGGAGGGGCGGGATAGGGGTAGGGAAATGGGAGCTTCACACTACTGGGTGTAAAATAAGCTACAAAGAGGTTTTATTTAACACAGGAAATACTTCATAATAAATATTTTGTAATAACTGTAAATGGAATATAACTTCTATAAATTGTATAAAAATAAAACAGTGCAGCTTAAGAAATCAGTGTCACAACAGAATTATATTATAAACAAACTAGTTAGAATTTAATTTCATAATGATAAGACCACACATTAAGTATAATACTGATTTAAAGGGACTCTGAACCCAACCTAGTTCTCTGAATTATATTCTTTCTATTTTGAAGTACCAGACCGGCACACACTTTTTAGCCTTCTTTATGACAAGATGTCAAAGGTCAGCTCAGCACTCTGTATTATCAAACTATTTTGGTCAATAATTCAATCTTTCATTCTCTCAAACTGTTATTGAAACCAATTATCTCTAGTCACAACTCATTTAAATGAAAGGTACTTGGGTCATTTTTCTTTTCATTACCTTAAGAACTTAACCTTGTGTATAATATACAGAGCAAGAGCTTGTAAACAAACCACTTGAGTTGGATTCTTTGCTTCCTAACATTTCCATCTCTTACTACCTGTTTAACCCTTGTCCACTTGACCTATCTGAGCCTTTTTCTTTTTGCTTTACATGTAAGTACTGCTGGGAGAATTTTTATGTAAGATAAAGTGCCACATTGATTAGTTTTATGTATTTCTTAATCACTTAAAATGAATAAAACTGGGCTACTATTTTTAATAGGTGCTTACCATTTTTCTGTGCATATCACTGATAAAGTTTCTGAGTGTGGTTTTGGACTTTGCAGAGTGTGAGTATTTTTAGGAGCATCTATGTTGCACTAGTGGAGAAGGCAATGGCACCCCACTCCAGTACTTTTGTCTAGAAAATCCCATGGATGGAGGAGCCTGGTAGGCTGCACTCATGGGGTTGTGAAGAGTTGGATCCACTTTCATTTTTCACTTTCATACATTGGAGAAGGCAATGGCAACCCACTCCAGTGTTCTTGCCTGGAGAATCCAGGGACGGGGGAGCCTAGTGGGCTGCCGTCTATGGGGTCGCACAGAGTTGGACACGACTGAAGTGACTCAGCAGCAGCATGTTGCACTAGAGTAGACTGCAGTACAGAGTGAAATTTATCACAGGTGACCTTTTAAATATGGACACTTCAAGTTTCTTTTTCAGTGTTTCATGATAGTTTGCAAATTAGGTTAAGTAAATTAGCTCATGTTGTCTCAAATTATTGATTATAACCTTAAACAGGGTAATCTAGACCAGTAATGACCAGGCTTTATGGAAAACGATCCGGTTTACTTCAGGGCCCTTTCTTTTTTTTTGTTTCAAAAGTTCTGGAAAATTTTATCTACATCAAGTTTATATTATTGCTTTCACCATTGAATCTGATTTATAACATTGATTCAACTGCTAATATTATCAAATAGCATATTTTTCACAGTAACTTTTTCAAGGCTTCTTTGTAAATGGTTAAGAATAGGGAGGGGAACATCCCATGCACAGTCACAATTATCCAGGCTGCATGATTTTTATCTAAATTTATCAAATTAATCAAATAATACCAGGTGAGGACATTTTCCCTTAGGAAAAATGTAGGGTAGAAACTGTACATAATAAATGAACAAAACACCTCTCTTTACAACGTCTGTGATCCCAAACAAGAACAGGTAAGTAAAAATTCAGGTGATAGTATCTAAATCACAACATTATCCTGAAAAAAACTTTGAAGTACAAGCCCCAAATTTAATGTGAGCTAGAGATTAGAAACATTTTACTAATGTTTGAAAAATACCTGGGTCATCATAAGCAAGAAATGATTGTGCATTTCATTTGCTTTCCAAAAAACTACGTACTAACTGGAAAGTGTAAAGGTGGCTACATGGGCTCTTGACTTGGAGAATGAGAGTGATAATGTGTTCCATACATGAAAAACCATATAGGTGTTGCAGGCATGTTAGTAAAGAATAAATCACTGCAGAGTAGAAGACAGAAAAAAGCAGCAAACCGAAAGCCCTGGCAGAGACCTCTGGTATAACATTCAATTCAATTGTTGAACTGGACAGAGTAAAGTCCAGGAGAAACTTTGTTTTGCCTCTCCCTTGAGCATCCCTATTCCTAAACAAGTGGGTCACAGGCCAGTGACCACATGAGGAGCAATATTCCCCAGACACATCCTCAAGTTATTCCCTCGGGTTCTTCCTGCAACCATTCTTACCGTGGGGACCACCGGTTTTATATCTAGAAGCTTTAGCAGAAAGACACTTGTTTATCTTACAGCAAAGTAGGGATCATTTGTTACCAAAGATTTCCAAGCAAAGATTCCCCTTGGCAAGAGCAGAAAACAAAACTCTGTACGGGCCACACACCAGCCACCCCACCGGGGTCTTACTTGTTCTCGTTGCTTGCATCGTAACGGGGCATAGGGTCTAGGTCATTTCCATTCACGTCACAGCTTGCCAGAGCATCCTGGGTCACAGAGGAGAGACAGAAAGGATACAGGTATTCATTAATTAGCCATGGAACTAAAGGCTCATGACTCCTTAAACACATTTCTGCAAGAGAGTAATTAGATTAAATAAAACACTCATGGTCCAGTGGTGTCAGAATGCCTTGTTCGATAACAATCAGTGTCATATTTTGTCCCATAAAGGTGAAGAAATACTCTCTACAGACCAAAGACGTGCTCATTCCATCCTTGCCAGCACTGTTCCCCCATACCTTGCACTGACTCTTCACCCTAATAACCACCTACTCTGCAAAGTTCTACTAGACCACCTAGAAGCAAAGTGATTTATTCTTCATAGACTCTCTCTATTCCTTACTTCATTTCTCGAGCGTGCAAATACATTATCACAATTCAGAGATTTCTGGAGACAAAGATCATTTACAAATAACTGGCAAGTCAATTAAAAATGAGTATTAGAAATCTACTGTATAAAGTTATCTTGGGACCTCTATGAGGCAATATTTGTCTGGTTTCAGATGTTTTATCTACTATGAAAGGGTCTACAATTCAAGATTTCTTATTTATACCCAATGGGCTTTTGCCCCAACCAAAAAATTTTACTTCTGTCAAGGTTTCAAATGAAACAGAAGTTTCTCTGATACTAGAGCCACATTTAATTGCTTTTTTAAATAATTGTGAAAAATATTCAAATTTCTAAGAAAAAAAAATTTGTAGATTATTCCATCATTCAAATTTATAGACAGAACTAATTTAAGATGTTTTGAATTTTCTTATGCTTTATGATTTCTGTTATCAGTTTTAGTGAAAGTAAATGCTCTTTGCTTTCTGCTTTCTTCTCAAAGACTCTTGTTTCTGAAAATGACTTACAGGTACAGGGAGTTTGAAATGTTTGGGGAAAGTAAGTAAAATACACATGACATATAAAGATAGTAAGTCCTGCTTCCCATACAGAGAAATATACAAAGCCGCCCAACTTAGTGTTCATTCAAGCACAAGGGGTGATATCATCTAGTTTCATTCATAAGAAGACAGAGGCCTGAGGCAGATTACATAATTTGGCCAAAGGCATGAAACCAATTGCCTATGGAATGAAAACTGGAACCCAGGCATCCCATCCAATCCAATGTGCTCATCTCTACTTTCACCAGCTCTAACTTTAGGAGAACCAAAAGGGCACCAGTACTGCTAACTGCACAGGAAAATTCTAGAGAATTTCCTTTCAAGGGAGGAAAAAAAATGAAAAAGGTAAAGAATGCAATCACATTTAGGTTAAGGCTCTTTGCTTTTAATCAGATGCATTTCAATGCAGTGGAGAATAGGAATGCTCTATAAAACTGCACTGTGTGTGATAAGAAGTCTTTCTTATCGTGGACAGCCATAGTTCTATTCTTTATGTGACCTGGGCTAACCCATTTTAGTGTTCAGGCCTCAGGTTATACCCTGTAAATGAGGAGTCTGAACTGACGTTCCTTTGTAAGTTCTAAAAGTCTATTCTGTGAAGAGACAGAAGTTTACCTGTGTGTGCATGGAGGCAGGGTAAGGGCAGCCAATCAAATGTTTGGTTCAAATGAGAACCAACTAAATTTGCAGTTCCTCCTCTCTCTCTCTTTTTCAGCCTTAAGGAAAATCATCTAATTTGAGAGAAACTTTCAATATTTCATTGTAGAAATTGATTTGTGAAGTTTCTTAGCTGAATTTTTGAAACAAAAAGGGCAACAGGATCGAAACCTGAGACGAAAAGAAATTAAAGTTCACAAAGTATCAGGTGATACTGGGTGATCCTGAGGGAAGGAAGGTCTTCATAGGTTAGGAACTGGGGTGGCTGCATGAGCCAGTGGTAGTTTCTGATGTGTCTAGGAAGTGACTCGGAACTATCTTATCTGCAAAGATAAAGAGAATCTTTTCAGGTTTGACTGACAAAAGGAAAACTAATTTGAGATTAAGGATCATGCAGTAAGTGATGTTAAGCAAATGAGAAAGAAACACTGGAGAAAATATATGGACATTGCTACCTAGATGGTTTCATGTGAAGCTGAAGCGGTATTTGAGAGAGAGGGCAGAGGAGAGATGGTCACAGAGACAAACAGAGCTGGTTTCTCACTGTGAGGAGAAACCAAGCCTTCCCAGGCTGAAGATAAACGGTGAGAGAAAGAGAGAAACAGCAGATTTCAAGAGGACGTTATATTCTTTTCTTGGAATCTCAGCCTTGAAGAAAAGGCCAGTCCATCCTGAGGGCATCCACAAAAGGGTCGTCAGGGCCGCTGCTGTGTCCACCAGTTTCTGAGGAGCAACGAGGAGAGGAAGCAGCAGGCCTGTGAGAATGATGACCCCTCTGTGCTGCTGTGTTTAGGGAACCTATGGGCCAAGCCTCTCTCAGGACTCCCACCAGCTCAGGGCACAGTGAGATAGGCCAGGCTTGCTGACGCTCCTTTAACAGCCATGAATATATTGGGTTGACCCAAAAGTTCATTCAGGTTTTTCAATACGATATTACACGAAAACTTGAGGAAACTTTTGGCCAACCCAATAGGAGAGAATAAAAAAAAAAATCTGAGGAGGTGTGGTCCTCTGAGTTATAGCTTAGAATTTTCTGTGGGGCTCTTCTGTAAACACAGGGCAAACCCTGGCCCCTGACTTTCCTCCTTAAGGGTCAGTATGAGGCCTGATTTCATCATGATTTAGAGCTGCTTGTCTTTTCAAGACTGTGAAAGGAAATTTGTAAGCTGATAGAAAATCACCAACTTCAATTTTTTTTTGTTTTCAATAACAACATAAAAACAATATAGGGAAACTCACATAACCAAAGTTTTGGAATTAAAAGAAGTCATGAAGTATAGAGAGGGACATGGGTCAAAGTGACTGAAGTCTTGATGGGTTTGCAGCAATACCAGTGTTCTAGTGGAAATAGTCGTCAACGGGAAAGAGATCAGAAGGCAATGTGGAAGGCAACTGGTGTGAGTGGGCTCCACCAGGAGTTTCTGCAGGGTCCTGACAACAATCAGAGAGTTACATTTGCAGATACTAGGGAGTCACTGGAGGCTCTTCAGTAACAAAATAAATATTTTAGGGAGAACACTGAGGTATCAGGAAACACACATTTGGAGCAGAGAATGGCATTTGGGAGATACTTACATACTTCTAACCAAACTTAGGGAGGAGAAGCTGATGGAAGGGATGTGTTTGGAGAGTAGGGGACAGAGGGGTCACTGACCTATTTCCAGGCAGGAAATATCGCAGTGGTAAAGGGCACTGAGAGGCCTCAGGGACAGAAACCAACTTGTGTCCACTGAGCACTGGGCATTAGGACTGTGGTTTTCAGTGAAAGTACTGCGTCTCAGCCCTTTCACTTGCTCTGTGATCTCAGGCTTACCGTATGTTCTGAGTCCTGGAATCATGGTTCTTTCTTAAACAAGGGAATTGACTGATTCCTGAGGACTATGGGGAGAATATTCATTATTGTCCTTTAAAAGGAGAGAGGCAGAGAGAGAAAGAGACTCACAGAACACCTTGAGAAGAGTTTAAGTACACTTTCTCCATAAAGGGAAGTAGGAGTGTTATCTGGCTACATGGATGAATTGCTGAGAGGAGCAGCTGTTGGCAGCTACCTTATCACCTCCTGATGTGTTATCATCACAACATCAAAGGCACAAAAGTGAATAGTATTATCTCCTGATTCCTGTCCTCTGAGAGTGAATCTCCTGTAAGATGGGAGCAGTACCTAACAGCTATTTTTCAGTGACTTCCCTCCTTTTGTTGTTGTTTAGTCTCTGAGTTGTGTCCGACTCTTTTGTGACCCCATCGACTGTAGATGGACTGTGGACTGCCAGGCTCCTCTGTCCATGGGACTTCCCAGGCAAGAATACCGGAGTTGGTTACCATTTCCTTTCTAGGGGATCTTCCTAACCCAGGGATGGCACCTGCATCTCCAGGTGGAATATTTACCCCTGAGCCACCTGGGAAATCTCCATGCTCCCCCCCCCCCCAGTTTTGATCATCCTCACACTGAGTTCCATTGTTTTCCAAGAGGGAAGGCATTCTGACCACAGTAAACACTCACATAGTTTTGCATCAGATCTGGATGGGTCCTCTCAATGCCATCGTCCAGGATAGTGACCACGATGTTCTTTCCCGTGTAGCCTCTCTTCCAGGCTCCTTCAATGTTCATGTCTGACTGGCAGGGATGTGTGTTGTCACTGCAGTGCTAAAGGAGGAAGAGGGAGAATGGGACATTGCAGATTACAAAAACGGAGAGGAGATGGGAGCATTACCTACTTAAGACAATACATTAATTTGGTGCATTGCGTGTTCAAGTAGAAGCACAGATCTCCAACACGACAACAGGGGACGGGAGGAAGGAGAGATGTGGGTAAGGCTAGTGAAGCAGAAATCTCTTCTGCCACTTCTGCCTTGCTCTAACACCATAGATCCTTTGGAAAAACATGATAAAGTATCTCAAAGCAGAGCAATGAGTGCACCATTTTATTGCTAGCATTTATTAATGACACATAAAAAAGGACTTGTAGCATCTCATTTATAAACGCAAACTAGATAACAAAAGAACATTATAATTGCTTAACCAGGCACCTCGTAAAGCCTGCTACAAATGAGAAAAACCTCAGCAGCTTCTGTGCAGTGTCAGCCAGGGGTGTGCCACTGCTGTGAGAAACGCATAAAAAAGAAAAAAATAACAATCTCCTCAAACTTCTTTCAGTAAATTAACAATGAGCATTGCACCATAATTTGCAGGAGGTGAACAGAGTCATTCAGCACTACTTTGAGAAAGGAGGGAAGAAGAGTGCACAGTCCAGACGGGGGACAGACACAGGAAAATGTGTGCGAGGGCTTTGAAGGGCAGGCTGGAGAGCCAGTGAACCTTAGCTCATTATGTGTAGGGATTTCATTCCACAATGGCTACAATATACAAACACATCAAGAGATGAATTAAACCAGCAGTTCTTCCCAATATAATTGACTAGCATTCATCCAACCCACACAATTATTCCTTCAAAGTCCATCTCTGTGAAATATCCCTCTGAGTGGTATTGTTTTCCAGGTTCTTAAGGCTCAGTTAGAGGAACAAAGGAAAAGGGATGTGCCACTCTAGCCTACTGCCATGGCAACGCAAGCCACCCCAGGTCCACACCATTCACTATCTTCCTCCCGCTTTGTAACCGTTCAGCACTTCAGGAGGGGAGGAGAACGCGTGCTCTGTAGGCGCGGGGCATAATGACGACCCCACTGACATGGATTCATCTAACACATACTTTACTGAGCTCTTATTGCACACGGGGGAATAGCAGTGAACACGGACAATGAAGTCCCCTGTCCTCGTGACCTCTCTAAACAGGAAACACAGATGCTAAAGAAAACAAAGAAGACCATATGTAGCACTCTTCATGTTTTAAAGCAATTAAAGAGGGTAATATGGCAGTCAGTACTGAGGGGACTGAGTACACACCTCTCTTGGAAGGATGGTCAAAAACAGACCCCAGCTTTTGAGAAAGTGAAATGTTGAGTTATGTCTGAAGAGAAAGAGCTGGCTTGCCCAAGAGCTCAGAGCTCGTCTTGGCAGAGCTTGTGCTTAGTAGCTCAGTCATGGCCAACTCTTTGCAACCCCACGGACTGCGGCTCACCAAGCTCCTCTGTCCATGGGATTTTCCAGGCAGGATTAGTGGATGTGAAGGGAAATGGCTCAGAAGGTAGCAGGTTAGAAGGGATAACAGAAGTCAGGTCATCCTGAGCTTTGTAGCCATGACTTGATTTCCATTTTAAATACAATCTAAATGAAAGTCCTTGAGAGTCCCTTAGACAGCAAGGAGAAAAAGTATGAAATAGAAACCTGTCAGAGTTGCTTTCTGTTAAATTAAAATATTTGATGAGGTGCGGCCCAAACTGTTGGCCAGAATGAGACTTCCGAAAAACATTGGCATTTTGGAAGCCTGCGCTGTTGCTTTCGTGATCTATTAACCAAGCATTAGCTGGCTGGACTATCTCTGACGAGGTCAGAGGAGCAAGCATTTGGCAGTTGTGAACTAGGATATAAAGTGAGAATATGCCCTCACTTTTGGGGTGTAATTGATCAGCTAATACTGACTGAAACCCTAGATTATAATTGGTTTCATGCATAGTCTTTTAGGGGCTTACAGTCAAAGGAGACAAAAGTTACATACTAGTTTCAACAGCCAACCATAGTGCAGCAGAATTCAGTTTGTAAGGGTTAGACTGTGTAGAACAAAATATATGTACGTGTCTGCCTGTCTCCATTCCTAAGAGGAGAGATAGCCAACTAGGCTGAAGAATGAGGGAAAGCTTTGTGGGAGGAAGTTGTTCCCAAGCTGTACTCCAAACACTGGGGAGCAGGGGGAGAATGGAATTTGAGTCAGTGTGTGCAGGGCCTCAAGTGCCAGAAGGAATCAAGAAAGTAACAAAAAGTTGCAAACGTTCATAAAATATATAAGCCTCTATTTTCAACAAAATTGATATTATCTGTGTCAAAAGATGGGTATACCATTTGTTAGAATGAATCCGTATAACTACTCAAGTGTGTTTATAATGTTCAACAAAAGGCAACCTCCTTTGGAGAATAAATTAACAAATTCATGTCAGAAGACACTAGAGGTATCTGCCACTTGTTACCATGTGACACTGAGGGATGAAATTTGGAAAGAGGCGAGCTTCCATTTTTTTGTTCAGTCGCTGAGTCATGTCCATCTGTTTGTGACCCCGTGGACTGCGGTACACCAGGCTTCCCTGTCCTTCACCATCTCCCAGAGTTTGCTCAAACTCATGTCCATTGAGTTGATGATGCCATTTCATCCCCTGTCGCCTCCTTCTCTTCCTGCCTTCAGTCTTTACCAGCATCAGTCTTTTCCAATGAGTTGACTCTTTGCCTCAGGTGGCCAAAGTATTGGAGCTTCAGCGTTAGTCCTTCCAGTGAATATTCAGGGTTGACTTCCTTTAGGATTGATTGGTTTGCTCTCCTTGCTGTCTAAGGGACTCTCAAGGACTTTCATTTAGATTGTATTTAAAATGGAAATCAAGTCATGGCTACAAAGCTCAGGATGACCTGACTTCTGTTATCCCTTCTAACCTGCTACCTTCTGAGCCATTTCCCTTCACATCCACTAATCCTGCCTGGAAAATCCCATGGACAGAGGAGCTTGGTGAGCCGCAGTCCATGGGGTTGCAAAGAGTTGGCCATGACTGAGCTACTAAGCACAAGCTCTGCCAAGACGAGCTCTGAGCTCTTGGGCAAGCCAGCTCTTTCTCTTCAGACATAACTCAACATTTCACTTTCTCAAAAGCTGGGGTCTGTTTTTGACCATCCTTCCAAGAGAGGTGTGTACTCAGTCCCCTCAGTACTGACTGCCATATTACCCTCTTTAATTGCTTTAAAACATGAAGAGTGCTACATATGGTCTTCTTTGTTTTCTTTAGCATCTGTGTTTCCTGTTTAGAGAGGTCACGAGGACAGGGGACTTCATTGTCCGTGTTCACTGCTATTCCCCCGTGTGCAATAAGAGCTCAGTAAAGTATGTGTTAGATGAATCCATGTCAGTGGGGTCGTCATTATGCCCCGCGCCTACAGAGCACGCGTTCTCCTCCCCTCCTGAAGTGCTGAACGGTTACAAAGCAGGAGGAAGATAGTGAATGGTGTGGACCTGGGGTGGCTTGTGTTGCCATGGCAGTAGGCTAGAGTGGCACATCCCTTTTCCTTTGTTCCTCTAACTGAGCCTTAAGAACCTGGAAAACAATACCACTCAGAGGGATATTTCACAGAGATGGACTTTGAAGGAATAATTGTGTGGGTTGGATGAATGCTAGTCAATTATATTGGGAAGAACTGCTGGTTTAATTCATCTCTTGATGTGTTTGTATATTGTAGCCATTGTGGAATGAAATCCCTACACATAATGAGCTAAGGTTCACTGGCTCTCCAGCCTGCCCTTCAAAGCCCTCGCACACATTTTCCTGTGTCTGTCCCCCGTCTGGACTGTGCACTCTTCTTCCCTCCCTTCTCAAAGTAGTGCTGAATGACTCTGTTCACCTCCTGCAAATTATGGTGCAATGCTCATTGTTAATTTACTGAAAGAAGTTTGAGGAGATTGTTATTTTTTTCTTTTTTATGCGTTTCTCACAGCAGTGGCACACCCCTGGCTGACACTGCACAGAAGCTGCTGAGGTTTTTCTCATTTGTAGCCAGGCTTTACGAGGTGCCTGGTTAAGCAATTATAATGTTCTTTTGTTATCTAGTTTGCGTTTATAAATGAGATGCTACAAGTCCTTTTTTATGTGTCATTAATAAATGCTAGCAATAAAATGGTGCACTCATTGCTCTGCTTTGAGATACTTTATCATGTTTTTCCAAAGGATCTATGGTGTTAGAGCAAGGCAGAAGTGGCAGAAGAGATTTCTGCTTCACTAGCCTTACCCACATCTCTCCTTCCTCCTGTCCCCTGTTGTCGTGTTGGAGATCTGTGCTTCTACTTGAACAGGCAATGCACCAAATTAATGTATTGTCTTAAGTAGGTAATGCTCCCATCTCCTCTCCATTTTTGTAATCTGCAATGTCCCATTCTCCCTCTTCCTCCTTTAGCACTGCAGTGACAACACACATCCCTGCCAGTCAGACATGAACATTGAAGGAGCCTGGAAGAGAGGCTACACGGGAAAGAATATCGTGGTCACTATCCTGGACGATGGCATTGAGAGGACCCATCCAGATCTGATGCAAAACTATGTGAGTGTTTACTGTGGTCAGAATGCCTTCCCTCTTGGAAAACAATGGAACTCAATGTGAGGATGATCAAAACTGGGGGGGGCGGGGAGCATGGAGATTTCCCAGGTGGCTCAGGGGTAAATATTCCACCTGCCAATGCAGGAGATGCAGGTGCCATCCCTGGGTTAGGAAGATCCCCTAGAAAGGAAATGGTAACCAACTCCGGTATTCTTGCCTGGGAAGTCCCATGGACAGAGGAGCCTGGCAGTCCACAGTCCATCTACAGTCGATGGGGTCACAAAAGAGTCGGACACAACTCAGAGACTAAACAACAACAAAAGGAGGGAAGTCACTGAAAAATAGCTGTTAGGTACTGCTCCCATCTTACAGGAGATTCACTCTCAGAGGACAGGAATCAGGAGATAATACTATTCACTTTTGTGCCTTTGATGTTGTGATGATAACACATCAGGAGGTGATAAGGTAGCTGCCAACAGCTGCTCCTCTCAGCAATTCATCCATGCAGCCAGATAACACTCCTACTTCCCTTTATGGAGAAAGTGTACTTAAACTCTTCTCAAGGTGTTCTGTGAGTCTCTTTTTCTCTCTGCCTCTCTCCTTTTAAAGGACAATAATGAATATTCTCCCCATAGTCCTCAGGAATCAGTCAATTCCCTTGTTTAAGAAAGAACCATGATTCCAGGACTCAGAACATACGGTAAGCCTGAGATCACAGAGCAAGTGAAAGGGCTGAGACGCAGTACTTTCACTGAAAACCACAGTCCTGATGCCCAGTGCTCAGTGGACACAAGTCGGTTTCTGTCCCTGAGGCCTCTCAGTGCCCTTTACCACTGCGATATTTCCTGCCTGGAAATAGGTCAGTGACCCCTCTGTCCCCGACTCTCCAAACACATCCCTTCCATCAGCTTCTCCTCCCTAAGTTTGGTTAGAAGTATGTAAGTATCTCCCAAATGCCATTCTCTGCTGCAAATGTGTGTTTCCTGATACCTCAGTGTTCTCCCTAAAATATTTATTTTGTTACTGAAGAGCCTCCAGTGACTCCCTAGTATCTGCAAATGTAACTCTCTGATTGTTGTCAGGACCCTGCAGAAACTCCTGGTGGAGCCCACTCACACCAGTTGCCTTCCACATTGCCTTCTGATCTCTTTCCCGTTGACGACTATTTCCACTAGAACACCGGTATTGCTGCAAACCCATCAAGACTTCAGTCACTTTGACCCATGTCCCTCTCTATACTTCATGACTTCTTTTAATTCCAAAACTTTGGTTATGTGAGTTTCCCTATATTGTTTTTATGTTGTTATTGAAAACAAAAAAAAATTGAAGTTGGTGATTTTCTATCAGCTTACAAATTTCCTTTTACAGTCTTGAAAAGACAAGCAGCTTTAAATCATGATGAAATCAGGCCTCATACTGACCCTTAAGGAGGAAAGTCAGGGGCCAGGGTTTGCCCTGTGTTTACAGAAGAGCCCCACAGAAAATTCTAAGCTATAACTCAGAGGACCACACCTCCTCAGATTTTTTTTTTACTCTTAGAGAAAGTTCCTCTCCTCTCACACTTTTAAGCACCTTTTATTTTCTTTTCAAATCTGACTTAGCTATTTATGGATTTTTATTCTTCCATATAAATTTTAGTATGACTTTTCCAAGTTCCTCTTCAGAAATGTAATTTTAAATGTGTCTCTTATGGACCATTATATGGCAGCATATAGCTACATTTTGATTGTTATTTAAAATAAAAAAGCTATTTCCTTAAACCTTTGGAAAATGTTATTCTACTCTATTGTACACTGAAGTATACTTTTATAAAATCTGACTTTTTTCCTGTGTGGTGGTCCACTCCTCTCTAGAGACTTTCCAATTTTCTCTCTTTATTTTTCTGTCCATACATTTTACCATAATGTTTCTAGGACTCGGTTTCTTATTCTTCATGCTTTCTCATTCTGCAACCCTTTCAATCTGAAGTTTTCTATCCTCTTTCAGTTAGGGAAATACTTGGGCAACATTGCTTGAAATAGCTCCTCTTCTGTGGAATGACAACCCATTCCAGTACCATTGCCTGGAAAATCCCATAAACGGAGAAGCCTGGTAGGCAACAGTCCATGGGTTGCAGTTCCTCTCTAGAGACTTTCCAATTTTCTCTCTTTATTTTTCTGTCCATACATTTTACCATAATGTTTCTAGGACTCGGTTTCTTATTCTTCATGCTTTCTCATTCTGCAACCCTTTCAATCTGAAGTTTTCTATCCTCTTTCAGTTAGGGAAATACTTGGGCAACATTGCTTGAAATAGCTCCTCTTCTGTGGAATGACAACCCATTCCAGTACCATTGCCTGGAAAATCCCATAAACGGAGAAGCCTGGTAGGCAACAGTCCATGGGTTGCAGAGTTGGACATGACTGAGCGACTTCACTTTCACTTTCTGTGTCTATATACATTTTTTTTTTCCTCTCCAAAGAGGACTTCTTTTTTATCTGTATCAACATTTCTGTTGCTGATTCCATACTTCTTGACTTGTTTCCCATTTCTCTTTCTTCAAGTGTTTGCTTTTTTTTTTTGTAAAATATCATAATGCTACTTTCCAGTACCCTATTTCATTCTTACCCTGTGTCCTTTTAGTTATTTATCCACTACATTAATAATTTATTTAAACTCATATTTTACACACCAAGTATGCCTGCCTAGTTCTTGTTTATAAATGCTTGTTCTTCATATTCCAACTTCCTCTCTCTTAATTCACTGAAAACTTTAGTTTTATTTGATAACATATAAGACAATAAGTAAGCAAATAAATAATAACTGGTTCACCTAGTATTTGCAATTGGGTTTGTTGCCTTTGTTTTGTAGTGGTTATGCTCCTTGGATGATAGTTATTCTTGCCTTTGAACTTGTTTCTCTCTGATTGGTTTTGTAAAGAGGGAGGCCCAGGTTCTAGCTTGTGCTGCTCCTCGGGGCTGAAGGTAGGTGGTAGGATGATGCTCCTGGGCAGAGCCCATGATATTACTTTCTAGCTTGGCCATCCTTTGCTCTCTCCTCACCAGATGACCTTTATTGCTTGGTTGTCATTGGTTAATCTTGGAGATGGGTTTGGTGATGCTGTGGGGTTTGAAATAACCGCCCATCCTTTTATTATCCATCTCTTGTATAGCCTAGTGGTTATCCGCTGCTCCAGTGACACTGAGTAAGCAGTGTTGGTTTATTGGTTCCGTGAGTTATCATGTGAGCAGCATAATTTTCAAAAAATACCACTTAACAGACTCACATATACAGAGAATACAAATTAGTGATTACCACTAGGACTAGGGAAGGGAGGAGGGGCAATATAGGGGTGCAGGGTGGGAGGGTTCATTATGGGATCATATGTATGAAATTTTTGAAAAATGTAAAACATATAGAATTTAAAGACCCTTTCACTCAATAAAAAATGGACAAAAGTAAACAAAAATACAGCTTAAAAACTCTCCTCATCTTATTCCTCTACCATAGTACCTTTAATTCAGCCTCATCTTTTCCATTTTTCAGGTGCTTCTGTCTTTGTCTATTTTTTTTTTCTTTATATTCACTTTGTTTTACCTCTAACTTCTGGGAAAAGAGAGAGCAGAATGTCAACATCTAGACTAATGCTAAGTTTCATTGAATCCCATCCATATTTGTTTTCCAGTTCAGTTCAGTTTAGTCGCTCAGTTGTGTCCGAATCTTTGAGACCTCATGAATAGGAGCACGCCAGGTCTCCCGGTCCATCACCAACTCCTGAAGTTCACTCAGACTCACGTCCATCAAGTCCCTGATGCCATCCAGCCATCTCATCCTCTGTCGTCCCCTTCTCTTCCTGCCCCCCATCCCTCCCAGCGTCAGAGTCTTTTCTGATGAGTCAACTCTTTAAATGAGGTGGCCAAAGTCCTGGAGTTTCACCTTTAGCATCATTCCTTCCAGAGAAATCTCAGGGTTGATCTCCTTCTGAATGGACTGGTTGGATCTCCTTGCAGTCCAAGGGACTCTCAAGAGTCTTCTCCAACACCACAGTTCAAAAGCATCAATTCTTCGGCGCTCAGCTTTCTTCACAGTCCAACTCTCACATCCATACAAGCCCACAGAAAAACCATAGCCTTGACTAGATGGACCTTTGTTGGCAAAGTAATGTCTCTGCTTTTGAATATGCTATCTAGGTTGATCATAACTTTTGTTCCAAGTAGTAAATGTCTTCTAATTTCATGGCTGCAGTCACCATCTGCAGTGATTTTGGAGCCCCCAAAAATAAAGTCTGACACTGTTTCCACTGTTTCCCCATCTATTTCCCATGAAGTGATGGAACCGCATGTCATATCTTCGTTCTGAATGTTGAGCTTTCAGCCAACTTTTTCATTCTCCTCTTTCACTTTCATCAAGAGGCTTTTTAGTTTTTCTTCACTTCTGCCATAAGGGTGATATCATCTGCATATCTGGGGCTATTCATATTTCTCCCAGCAATCTTGATTCCAGCTTGTGTTTCTTCCAGTCCAGCGGTCCTCATGATGTACTCTGCATAGAAGTTAAATAAACAGGGTGACAATATACAGCCTTGACGTACTCCTTTTCCTATTTGGAACCAGTCTGTTGTTCCATGTCCAGTTCTAACTGTAAGCATTTCTCATGATGTACTCTGCATAGAAGTTAAATAAGCAGGGTGACAATATACAGCCTTGACGTACTCCTTTTCCTATTTGGAACCAGTCTGTTGTTCCATGTCCAGTTCTAACTGTTGCTTCCTGACCTGCATACAGATTTCTCAAGAGGCAAGTCAGGTGGTCTGGTATGCCCATCTCTTTCAGAATTTTCCAGTTTATTGTGATCCACACAGTCAAAGGCTTTGGCATAGTCAATAAAGCAGAAATAGATGTTTTTCTGGAACTCTCTTGCTTTTTCAATGATCCAGGGGATGTTGGCAATTTGATCTCTGGTTCCTCTGCCTTTTCTAAAACCAGCTTGAACATCTGGAAGTTCACGTTTCACATATTGCCCAAGCCTGGCTTGGAGAATTTTGAACATTACTTTACTAGTGTTAGGACTCCCTAGATGGTAAAAGTCTAGAGGTTCTTCTCCTGAAGAAAAATGAAAAGCAGTTAGGGAGAAAAAAGGGACTTCCCAAAATAGAAATTTTCAATTTCAGAAAATCAAACAATTAAAGGAAGGTATGATATATAATATTGAAAAAGAATAGACTTCACCATTAAACAATAAACAGTGCTGATGTTTAACAGTATTGTTCATTGCTTTCCCCAGGACCCGTAGAGTAGGGCCTGGTACATGATAAGTACTCAGGAAAGTTATTACCTTTGCCTAGAACCACCCCTCTCCCATCCCACCACCTGAGCTGCATGGCTCCTCTCTCTTCACTCAGGTCACTGCTCAAAGGTTTCCTCTCCAAAAATGTCTCGCTTGACTATACATTCTGGAATCTCTGTATCCTTCCTTCTTCATTTTCCTTATAGCACTTCACACTATCCAACACTATATATCTATTTACTAATTTTAGAATTGTCTGTGTAGTAACTGTTCACTGCAGTAACCCCAGCCTCTCAACCAACCAACATCTGAAGGGTAGTAGGTATTCAATAAATAGTTACTGAATAAACAGACTGGATTATAGCTTACAGACTTTTTCTATTCCCTATTCAGTCAGTCACTCATTCAATTACTGGTTATTCGCTACATGTTGGATATTGTCTAGGAGTAAAGAACCCAGGTTAAGAAAAGGCCCCTACGGACTTCCCTAGTGGTCCAGTGGCTAAGACTGCCTGCTCCCAAAACAGAAGGCCTGAGTTCGACCCTGGTCAGGGAACTAGACCCCACATGCTGCAACGAAGACCAAATATCCCAAGTGCCACAACTAAGACCCAATGCAGTCAATTTAAAAAAGAAAAAAAAAAAAAAAATTAAAGGCCCCTAGATAAGGAAGTCATGATAATAGTTTAATGTGAGAGAGCCATGTACTGTGAATAAGGAATATGAGGGAATGAGAAAAAGCATTTAACTCGGACTTGGCAGAGTCGGTCAAGTTCTCCAGTGAAGCTACAGTTGGATTCTTCAGAATGAAGGAGCAAGTGGGAGGAGGGGGAACAGGCAGCCACATGATGAAGCTACCAGTAGAAACTCGGAGGTAAATGAGAAAGACACAGGGGACTTAGCACAGATGGCTCTGATACTAAACTAAACCTAATCCTGGAAGCTAAAGAAGTCGTTGGGTGTTTTAAACAGAAGAGTGACAGGATCTGATTTGCATTTTAGGGTCATCACTCTGAAGACATTAGGAGCAGCCAGGCAATGGCACCCCACTCCAGTACTCTTGCCTAAAATCCCACGGATGGAGGAGCCTGGAGGGCTGCAGTCCATGGGGTTGCTAAGAGTCGGACACAACTGAGCAACTTCACTTTGACTTTTCACTTTCACGCATTGGAGAAGGAAATGGCAACCCACTCCAGTGTTCTTGCCTGGAGAATCCCAGGGATGGGGGAGCCTGGTGGGCTGCCATCTATGGGGTCGCACAGAGTCGGACATGACTGAAGTGACTTAGCAGCAGCAGGATAGGGGCACAAAGATAGGATCCTGCAGTAGTCCAGAGAGCAGAAATGAAGACAATTCCTTCCTGCATCCATTCAGTCATTTCTTTATTTTTTCAACCAATAATTTGGAGTACCTGCTTAGGAAAGGCTCTGGGCAAGGCACTGGAATTGGTTAAAAGCAATGAGACTGGAAAAGGGCTAGCACAAAAGCTGTGAAATAAGTAAATATAA
This sequence comes from Madoqua kirkii, assembly GCA_006408675.1. NCBI lineage: Eukaryota > Metazoa > Chordata > Mammalia > Artiodactyla > Bovidae > Madoqua > Madoqua kirkii. Next base: position 2,002 of record SJYC01021722.1, on the reverse strand, counting down.
AGAACTGAGTGACTAACTATTGTTTAGTCGCTAAGTTGCTTCAGACTTTTTACAACCCCATGGACTGTAGCCCATCAGTCTCCTCTGTCCTTGGGATTTCCCAGGCAAAAGTACTGGAGTGGGTTGCCATTTCCTTCTCCAGGGGATCTTCCCAACCCAGGGATCGAACCCATGTCTCCTGTGTCTTCTGCACTGGCAGGCAGATTCTTTACCATTGAGCCACCGGGGAAGCCAAGTGACTGCTTAGAGGAGTTTAACATGACTGCCACATATATGATTTGGGTAATGAGTTACAAAGTAATGCTAAGTCGCTTCAGTCATGTCCGACTCTGTGTGACCACATGGACAGCAGCCCACCAGGCTCCTCTGTCCACAGTATTCTCCAGGCAAGAATACTGGAGTAGGGTGCCATTTCCTTCTGGTATTACAGTAATACAAAGTAATACCAGTCACCAAATTAGGAAATGGAATGGGGAAGGGGAGGCAAAAATGGTGGAGGTAACTTTATTGAGGAGGGGAATTAGATGTGAAGTTTCAGACAATCTAAAGTAGCAGCTGAACATCCAATTAGAAATGTCCAGTAGGCAATAGACAGAGAATTCATTGCCTTCATTATAATCAGTTGAAAAATCATTTCCTTCTATATAAACTCTCCAAACCTTATATAATGGCACTGTTCTGAGATTCCAAATTTCCCTATTCTTATCCTCAGATGAAAAGAAAATCAAATTAGCTAAATTTATTTTTTCCATAAAAAATTATACTTTTACTAAAAAAAAAAGGACATAGAGAAATACAAATTACAAGATTAATTTTTCTAAAAAAAAAAAAAACTCCTTGTGTAGACACTCAATAATCAGAAACACCACTGAAATTCTACTAACCTGTTAATCAAGGGAGAAATCCCTAATAAACAATGGAAAATTAGGAAATGAAAGAATGAAGGAAACAAACATGAAAGCTGAACACGTGACATTTCCTAATAGGAATGTGACTGAGCCGTCAAATCAGGAAAATTTACACATGATATAGTGTATTTATATTCCACACCAGTGAAATGATTTGTGACAAGTTATGAAAATAAACTGTCCCTTGGACAGCAAGGAGATCAGCAAGGACATCAACACACTATTTGTTGGAAGGATTGATGCTAAAGCTGAAGCTCCAATACTTTGGCCACCTGATATGAAGAGCTGACTCATGAGAAAAGACCCTGATACTGGGAAGGATTGAAGGCAGGAGGAGAAGAGGACGACAGAGGATGAGATAGTTGGATGGCATCATCAACTCAATGGACATGAATTTGGGCAAACTCCAGGAGATAGTGAAGGACAGGGAAGCCTGGCATGCTGCAGCTCACGGGATCACAGAGTCAGACACTACTTTGTAACTAAACAACAACAAATCAAAATACACTTAATACAAATAAACAAGGACTTCCCTAGTGTCTCAGATGGTAAAGATTCTGTCTGCAATGAAGGAGACCCAGGTTTGATCCCTGGGTCAGAAGATCCTCTGGAGAAGGAAATGGCTACCCATTCCAGTATTCTTACCTGGAGAATTCCATGGACAGAGGAGCCTGGTGGGCTACAGTCCATGCATGGGGCCACAAAGAAAAAGAAACAAAAGATCAAAGAGGAACACAGAGAAATAACACTAGGTGTAATAATGCTAAGAGTAAGATTAGCACACAAATGCACATTGTTTATTTCTCCACAGCTATTAGAAATTATGTGCAAATTTGGCTCTAAGGTACTTAAAGAAGAAAACATAATCAAATATAAGATTCATAATGGCCACCAAGATTTTTTTTTTTTTAACAGAAAATCAAGCAGTGTTTCCTGACCCAGAGGCTTGAGGAATTTCATTTCCAGGTCATCCTAAAGATGATTGGGTGTGATGTAGTCAGGGCCTCTTCAAAAACTCCATTACTTATGAAGAGTGAATTTCATGACAACATCAATCATTGAAAGCCAATCTTTGACCAACTAGAATATTCAGT
>SJYC01021721.1:0-11910 GCA_006408675.1 Madoqua kirkii | reverse complement strand
CTGGAATTCCATCACCTCCACTAGCTTTGTTCATAGTGATGCTTTCTAAGGCCCACTTGACTTCACATTCCTAGATGTCTGGCTCTAGATTAGTGATCATATCATCATGATTAGGTCATGAAGATCTTTTTTGTACAATTCTTCCATGTATTCTTGCCACCTCTTCTTAATATCTTCTGCTTCTGTTAGGTCCATATTATTTCTGTCCTTTATCAAGCCCATCTTTGCATGAAACGTTCCTTTAGTGTCTCTAATTTTCTTGAAGAGATCTCTAGTCTTTCCCATTCTGTTGTTTTCCTCTATTTCTTTGCACTGATCACTGAGGAAGGCTTTCTTGTCTCTTCTTGCCATTCTTTGGAACTCTGCATTCAGATGCTTATATCTTTCCTTTTCTCCTTTGCTTTTCCCCTCTCTTCTTTTCACAGCTATTTGTAAGACTGTCTCAGACAGCCATTTTGCTCTTTTGCATTTCTTTCCATGGGGATGGTCTTGATCCCTGTCTCCTGTACAATGTCATGCACCTCATTCCATAGTTCATCAGGCAATCTCTCAGATCTAGTCCCTTAAATCTATTTCTCACTTCCACTGTTTAATCATAAGGGATTTGATTTAGGTCATACCTGAATAGTCTAGTGGTTTTCCCCACTTTCTTCATTTTAAGTCTGAATTTGGCAATAAAGAGTTGATGATCTGAGCCACATTCAGCTCCTGGTCTTGTTTTTGTTGACTGTATAGAGCTTCTCCATCTTTGGCTGCACAGAATATAATCAATCTGATTTCAGTGTTGACCATCTGGTGATGTCCATGTGTATAGTCTTCTCTTGTGTTGTTGGAAGAAGGTGTTTGCTATGACCAGTGCACTCTCTTGGCAAAACTCTATTAGCCTTTGCCCTGCCTCATTCTGTATTCCAAGGCCAAATTTGCCTGTTACTCCAGGTGTTTCTTGACCCCTACTTTTGCATTCCAGTCCCCTATGATGAAAAGGACGTCTTTTGGGGGTGTTAGTTCTAAAAGATCTTGTAAGTCTTCATAGAATCGTTCAACTTCAGCTTCTTCAGCATTACTAGTTGGGGCATAGGCTTGGATTACTGTGATATTGAATGGTTTGCCTTGGAAACGAACAGAGATCACTCTGTCATTTTTGAGACTGCATCCAAGTACTGCATTTCAGACTCTTTTGTTGACCATGATGGCTACTCCATTTCTTCTAAGGGATTCCTGCCCACAGTAGTAGATATAATGGTCATGTGAGTTAAATTCACCCATTCCAGTCCATTTTAGTTCTCTGATTCCTAGAATGTCGATGTTTACCCTTGCCATCTCCTATTTGACCACTTCCAATTTTCCTTGATTTATGGACCTGGCATTCCAGGTTCCTATGCAATAATGTTCTTTACAGCATTGGACCTTGCTTCTGTCACCAGTCACATCCACAACTGGAAATTGTTTTTGCTTTGGCTCCATCCCTCCATTCTTTCTGGAGTTATTTCTCCACTGATCTCCAGTAGCATATTGGACATTTACTGACCTGGGGAGTTCCTCTTTCAGTATCCTATCATTTTGCCTTTCATACTGTTCATCGGATTCTCAAGGTAAGAATACTGAAGTTATAGATTTTCAAATAGTGCCAGCTTTGATTGAATGCTCTCTATGTGCTATGCCTGTGGTAGTTGTTTTTCTATACATTACATCATCTCATCTTCACAAACATTCTAGGAAATAGCTGTTTTTATCTCCTCCATTTTACTGATAAGAGAATTGAAGTCTAGATCAGATAGTTCACATAAGCAATGATAGAGTCAAGGTACAAATTTAGGCTGTCAGACTCCAAAGTCTTTTCCTTTTAGGCTATATTGTAATTAAGTATTTTGGTTTAAATTACATTTGCTCTGTGTGGATGGACTTTGTCGTGTCCAGGAGCCTTCTGAAAGTGTGTAAAAAATTTTGTGTTTGTGCATACAAAATATTTTTTAATGAGGTACTGAGTCCATTGCTTTCTTTAGATTCTCACAGGTATCCATGAACTCCCACAGGAGTTTGACTTTAAGTGAAGTCCAAATTTATAGGAGGGGTTAGGTGCCCAAGTTAACCAGTAATACACAACAATGATGTTGAGCAATTTACCTTTGATCTTTTCTTAAATGACCCTCATATTACTTATTGAACCAACAAAAGCTCAAAAGCCAAGAATTAATATTTTTTATTTCTCTTCATGTTTGATGCTGATATTTGCTTTCTTGGAGCAGTGAAGAATGTTAATCTGAAAACATGATAGGAGTGGAGAGATGAGGGTTAAATAAAAAATTTTCTTCTTGATAGTTTGTATAACTATGTTCATTTATTTTAATGCTCAAATGATTGAAGTTAACTGCAAATTGGAAAAAAAAAAAAGTAAGACCATATCAACCTGTTATGAAACAAAGTAGCTAAGTGGCACTGTCTTCAGTGGCAGCCCTCTATGTCCTAACGCCTGTGCAGCCGGGTAGCAGCCCCGGCAGTGACCTGATTCATTCCAGCTAGAATCTGGTGGCTTGTCCATTCATGGGTTCTCAAGAGGATGAGGCCTTTTGAAAAAACTTCTAACAATTCTTTATGCCTAATAGGACACTCTATGATGAGCTCAGATAACAATCTTTCCAAGATGCCAGAAGCTCAACTTGGCTCAACTTCAGAGTTGACCAGACCTCTCAGGGCCCCTTTGTACCAAGGCTACCCCCATGAGATTTTTCCAAAACCCTTTTACAGCTTCTAGATGATCCATGCTCCAGAAAAGCCTGTACTGAGTTAACCTCTGGAAACAAATAAATCAGGAAATTAGATAAACCTCTGCTCTTCTGGGGCTTCCCTGGTGGCTCAGATGATAACAAATCTGCCTGTAACACAAAAGACCCAGATTCAATCCCTGGGTCAGGAAGACCCCCTGGAAGATGGGAATGGCTACCCATTCCAATATTCTTGCATGGAGAATTCCATGGTCAAAGTAGCCTGGTTGGCCGTAGTCCATGGGGTCACAAAGTTGAACACAACTGAACGACTAACACTTACTCACTTTGGGCTTCAGAAGTATGCTCTAAAGCATAAAAATATTTCATAGAAAAAAATACTGATATGGTAGACATGTAAGACTTTAAAAATGTATGTCTTATCAAAGTTAGAGTACAATATGCTTTCTAAATAAAATGAGAGATGAGATAGTTTATGAATCTATTTCAGAAAATGAGAGAGTAGAAAATGTCAGAATTTGCCATATACACTACTCTGGGTTCAATCATCCATTTAAAACAATAGTGATTTATAATACTGAAAAAATTTTAAATATCTCCATTTCAGTCCTGAGATGTTTTTGTTCTCTAGAAAGAAAGTATCAATTACTGGCTTTGAGTTTCTAGTCCCACATGGACCTTAAATAAAACCCCTCTGTGAGGTATTAGCCAGTAGCTTGTAGAAAATGTTTTCTTGCCAAAGGCAGAGAGCGTGGATCTTGAGTTGTCCCAAAAGGAGTAACTGACTTTGAAGGTGTCAGGAGTAAAACGACTCCATTTTATAATCTCTCCTAAAGGCAAAAAGCTTCTCGCTTTCAGAATAAATTGATGGCGAGATCCATTTTTTAGCTGGCAGGATGGTGATCAGCAAAGCTTTCACTCCAGCTTGCTGACAAGGAAAAGGCCTGTCCCTGTTGTGAGGTGTATGTGACTTGTGAAATGGAAGAATGTATAACCCAGGCATGCGCTATGGTTCCAATGAAAGTCTTTGTGTATTACAAGCACAATTGTTTGCCAATTGTACTCACATGGGGATGTACCATCTCCCTCTTGTATACAGGAATTTTATTCTTCCTTATTGCAGTTCCCCCATATGACAGTCTCTCTGTTTGATAGCCCCTAAGGCAATGGCCGCCCACTCCAGTACTCTTGCCTGGAAAATTCCATGGACAGAGGAACCTAGTAGGCTGCAGTCCATGGGGTCACAAAGAGTCGGACACAACTGAGCGACTTCATTTTCACTTTTCACTTTCATGAATTGGAGAAGGAAATGGCAACCCACTGCAGTGTTCTTGCCTGGAAAATCCCATGGACAGAGGAATCTGGTAGGCTGCAGTCCATGGGGTCACAAAGAGTTGGACACGACTGAAGTGACTTAGCAGCAGCAGCAGCAGCAAGCATCTCATTGCTTTAAAACCCCAATCTGGTATTCTCAAATGTAAACCATAGTGCAGCCTTACATAAACTATAAAAGGCTTTCACATTTGTTTTCTATATCCATTTAACTCTGAGCAAATGTCACCATCGTATTTTATAGCTGAAAACTCAGAAAGACAAGACAGAAGCACCTCCTACACAGTCTGGGCTCCCTATACTTCTACCATTTTCAGTGTTTCCCTTGGACTGGAATTCTCAAACTTCAGTGTGTATATGATTCATTTAGGTTGCTTACTAAAAGGAATGATAGTTAATGTAGTATTTAATATATACCAGGAATTAAGCACCTCACATATATCAACTGATCTTTTCCTCAGAACAACCCCAAATTAAATATTATGGTTATGCCATTTCACAGGAAAGAATGTGCAACTACAAAGAGATTTTGTGAATTGCTCAAAGTTTAACACTTTGAAAAGCCTGTAACTAGAATTTAAATGAAGCCATCCTGCTTCCAAGGTCTGTGCTTACCTGGAAGGTCTATGCTTCTAGGGTCCACTGGTCCTTAGAAGACTCTTTTCTCCCTTTCCCTGAGATTTTGGCAGTATCTGGGGTAGGGGCCAGGAATCCAAATTTTGAACATAAAATTCCCCCAATTCCCAGACAGCTCCAATGCTAGAGTTTCTCAGCTCAGACTAAAAAGCATTGATTTTGGGATTCAATGACATATGTTTTCAGCAGTCATATATTGCAATGAAAATTCCTCTAAGGGATGTTATAATTAATAGTTTATCATCAGTAGAGCAAAATATAGAGGAGATGTGACTTGACTTAGTATTTTATGGTTAGAAAAGGTAAGAGGCATTAAAGGAGATAATTGATGGTTAAGAAAAGCCACAGGGGGGGGGGGGCGTCGCGGAACAGAGATATCATCTACCTTATAACAATCCTTGGACCTAGATTTGCACAAGACTGTTCAATACCAAATTTGAAAATTAGAATGTAAGTTTCTTTCTTAAGTGGTTTTGAAAGAAGTCAGTGGAAACAATGGCCTTGAGTTATTTACTAGATGATAACAATTCAAGTTTCCTAAATTGTAGGATCTGTAGCTGCACTGTCCAAAATGGTAATCACTGCTCACAGTATTTAAATTAGTTAAAATTAATATACAATTTAAAATTCTGTTTCTCAATCAACCTGGCCAGCACCCCAATCTAGCTGTTATATAGCCATAGTGATTACTGTATTGGACAGCACACAGAGCTGGAATCTTGGACAGTGTGACCCATAGAACTTTTCTCAGCTATTCTCATTTCTTTTCCTTCAGTTCAGCTCAGCTGAGTTCAGTCACTCAGTCGTGTCTGACTCTTTGCAACTGATGAACAGCAGCATGACAGTCCTCCCTGTCCATCAACAACAGCCAGAGTTCACCCAAACTCATGCCCATTGAGTTGGTGAGGCCATCCAACCATTTCATCCTCTGTTGTCCCCTTCTTCTCCTGCCCCCAATCCCTCCCAGCATCAGAGTCTTTTCCAGTGAGTCAACTCTTCACATGAGGTGGCCAAAGTATTAGAGTCTCAGCTTCAACATTAGTCCTTCCAATGAATACCCAGGACTGATCTACTTTAGGATGGACTGATTGGATCTCCTTGCAGTCCAAGGCACTCTCAAGAGTCTTCTCCAACACCACAGTTCAAAAGCATCAATTCTTCGGTGCTCAGCTTTCTTTATACTCTAGATCTCACATCCTTATGTGACTACTGGAAAAACCATAGCCTTGACTAGATGGGCCTTTGTTGACAAAGTACTGTCTTTGCTTTTTAACATGCTGGCTAGCTTGGTCATAACTTTCCTTCCAAGGAGTAAGCATCTTTTAATTTCATGGCTGAAATCACCATCTGCAGTAATTTTGGAGCCCCCTCAGAATAAACTATGACACTGTTTTCACTGTTTCCCCATCTATTTCCCATGAAGTGATGGGACCAGATGCCATGATCTTCATTTTCTGAATGTTGAGCTTTAAGCCAACTTTTTCACTCTCCTCTTTCACTTTCATCAAGAGGCTCTTTAGTTCTTTTTCACTTTCTGTCATAAGGGTGGTGTCATCTGCTTATCTGAGGCTATTGATATTTCCCCCAGAAGTCTTGATTCCAGCTTATGCTTCCTCCATCCCATGGTTTCTCATGATGTACTTTGCATGTAAGTTAAATATGCAAGGTGACAATATACAGCCATTTTTCCTGCTGGAGCCAGTCTGCTGTTCCATGTCCTTACTATCAGCAAAATCTTCTCTGTTAACGTAATTAAGTGAAGGACATTTAGCATTCACAGTTAAGATTGTTTCAAGAATAGCCAAAGGTCTAATTTGTAATTTTGCTGTTCTGGTCATTTAGTATCACATCTCAATTTTGTTTGATGTTTAGGTTTGTTATTTTCCCACTGTTTTATATGGGGTTATGTAGGGCTGGAGGGAGGGTGATCTGTGAAAATTATAAACTATGATAGTTTTTCCTCAAATGTTAGTAGGCTATCTCCCATTCAAATATCACAAAGTGTTCCAGATGAGCTGGTATCCTTAGATAAATGCACCAGGAGGCCCAGGAGCTATGTCAACATCACAAATATAACCTCTTATATTTCATATTTAGCTTGGTTATGGGTTTTTACCCTCCATTACTATTATAACTCATAGATGGCAGATTTTTAAGACTTTCTGCCCTGATATAAATCAGGAGTGATTTTATTAGATTTACATGCATAATGCATGGTCCCACAAACTAAAGCGTGATGAATACACCACGTGGGGGCTCAGTTGGTCTTCAAGGACTCCTGAGCACTCAGTTGTCTCAGTTCTAGTCCCCTTTCTCCAGGAGAAGAATGCGATGTTGGCCGTGATTCATTCTCCCATAGACAGACTGCTCTGGCCTGTAACTGGACCCCAGAGCCGTGAAATTGTTACAGTGCTGGCCTGGCATTTCAGGGTCAGATTCCTCAAGTTATTTTAGATATTTTCCTGGAAGTGAGTTTCAGCACACAGATATCCATTCCCTGGAGTGAATTTTATAGGAGAGCCGTTAGCTCTAATCAAGTAGACTCTCCTTAGTGATCTAAGCATCAAATAATCGGAATAGACTTTGGTAAAGAATAACTCTTAGCTGTTAGCTAAGTCAGTTTAAAATGGTTTTTCTTTCAGCTTCAAATAGCTATTATTAGCTATTATAAGTCATACTAGCCCTCTCTCTCTCATACTAAATAGAACCATAAATAAAAGATCAAAATCATTGAAACTTAAAACTAAAAGGGAGTTTTGAGATTACCTACTCTAACTTCTATTTTGTTTTCTCCATATGTGCAACTGTGTCTCTGAAAGGCCATGAAGTTTACCCAAGATTTCCAAGCTAATTAAGGGAAATAGTACCACCAACATATATCCCCTAATTCCTTGTTCAGTACTGTTTCTACTGTGTCACTTTTTTCTGTAGGGGTAAAGACATGTATTGCCACATGATAGTATGAAAATATTTTCCTCCTACTGAGGGAAGATGCTTGGACTCCAGTTCCAGAAAAGGCACAACTTAACAATAGCTAATGCATATATGGTGTTAGTATATGCTAGGCATTACCTCGAGCCCTGATGACCTATGACCTCATTTAGTGCTCATGGCAACACTGTGAGATCCTATTATTATTCCCATTTTATAGTAAGTGAGCTCAGTCACAGTGAGATTAAAGTTGCCTGTGAGCACAGAGCTAACACTTGGCAGAATCTCAATTCAACTTCAGGAAATACAGTTGCAAACTCCACACTCTCAACTACTGCTTTCCTACCTATAAAGCCTGGGGCCACCACCCAGGATGAGTAAATGTATGAGGAGGATGTTGGGAAAACTATATGTGTAGAGTGCTTTAGCTCTGAGGCAACATTTTAGTGATACTTTCTAATTAACATTCATGAAAACTAAAGCTGTTATTTTCATTAGAGCAGTCATTATTAAAGGCACTTTTTTTTGTTGCTGCTGCTGTTTTAACTAAAATCTTTCAGTGATCTGAGTGAGTACAGCAACCAAGAAGCAAGTAGGCATAGCAGTAAAACATGCCTCTGTGATGGCAATACCAAGCAGTCATTTCTCACTGGCAACAGCAGTGCTAGCAGAGTAGAGCCGTCCCTGCTCTCTAATGTGCAGCCCTTCTGAACAGGGACAAGCCACTTAATCAGCAGGGGTTTCCATCTGAATTGGTGAAATGGTCTGGGATTGTTAGTCTGAGAAATATTATTCTTGCTTTCTGTGGATACATGTTAATATCACAATTAAAAGGGGGTAAGTGTTCTAGTGAAAATAGACTCACTTATTTTAATATAAACATGCTGGCTTACATATAGTCCCTGGGCCCATCAGGAGAAGGCAATGGCACCCCACTTCAGTACTCTTGCCTGGTAAATCCCATGGACAGACGGGCCTAGTGGGCTGCAGACCATGGGTTCACTCAGAGTCAGACACACTCATGCAGTATGGGGTATATCATGTTCATAAGAGTGATAACATGACTACTTGGCATATTGAGTTAAAAATATAAAACATGGAAAAGAGAGTCTCTCTAGATTGTGAGCTCCTTGTTGGTAAGGATGCATGTCATGTTTCTGTACTATTGCCTGGAGCCTTCACAGTCCTGAGCTTAGTCAGGAGAGATGGACACATGGGTGGTGAATGGGATTGAAATCAGAGATGGAGACCCTAAGAGAAGAAGTCATAACAAGCGTTCTTCCTGGCTCCATCTTGGCTATTAGTGCAGAAGGAAGCTTTGACTCAGAGTCTCTTCACTGATTAGCTCACCAAGGTTTGAGTGAGTAAGTGAAGTGGCTCAGTCGTGTCCGACTCTTTGTGACCCCATAGACTGTAGTCTACCAGGCTCCTCCATCCATGGGATTTTCCAGACAAGAGTTCTGGAGTGGGGTGCCATTTCCTTCTCCAGAGTTTAGCCAGATGTTAACTTCTTGGACTCCTTCATGGATCACAGTCTTGTTGTGGTGAAAGGACTTGTGTAACTCAATGAAGCTATGAGCCATGCCTTGCAGGGCCACCCAAGACAGATGAGTCATAGTGAAGAGTTTTGACAAAACGTGGTCTGCTAGAGAAGGAAATGGCAACCCACTTCAGTAATTTGCCTGGAGAATCCCACAGACAGTATGAAAAGACAAAAAGATATGACGGTGAAAGATGAGCCCCCCGCCCCCAGGTTGGAAGCTGTCCAATATGCTGCTGGAGAAGAGAAAAGCACAATAATTAACAGCTCCATAGATGCTCCAAGATGGAAACAGCTAGACCAAAGCAGTAATGATGTTTAGCCATGGATGTGTCCCGGTTTGAAAGTAAAGTCTGATGAGTGTGAACTGAGAATTTCCAGATGTACAAGCTAGGTTTCAAAGAAACAGAGGAACAAGAGATTGAATTGTCAATGTTCATTAGATCATAGAGAAAGTGAGGGAGTCCCAGAAAAACATCTACTTCTGTTTCCCTGAAGCTAAGCTTTTGACTGTGTGGATCACAAACTGTGGAAAATCCTTAAAGAGATGAGAGTGTCAGACCATATTACCTATCTCCTGAGAAACCTGTATGGGGGTCAAGAAGAAACAGAATAGAACATGGAACAACCGACTATTTCAAAATTGTGAAAGGAGTAAAACAAGGGTGTATATTGTCACCCTTTTCATTTAACTAATATGAAGAATATATCATGTATAATGCCAGGCTAGATGAATCACAAGCTAGAAACAAGATTCCCAGTAGAAATATCAACAGCCTCAGATATGCAGATGATACCACTCTAGTTGCAAAAAGTGAAGAGGAGCTAAAGAGCCTCTGGTTGAGGGTGAAAGAGGTCAGTGAAAAAACTGATTTAAAACTCAACATTAGAAAATCTAAGAACATGACATCTGATCTCATCACTTCATGGCAAATAGAAAGTGAAAGAGTAGAAACAAGCAACAGACTTTCTTTTCTTAGGCTCCAAGATCACTGTGGACAGTGACTGCAGCCATGAAATTAAAAGATGCTTGCTCCTTGGAAGAAAAGCTATGACAAACATAGACAGAGTATTGAAAAACAGAGACATCACTTTGCTGACAAATTTCTGTATAGTCAAAGCTATGGTTTTTCCAGTAGTTACGGATAGTCATCCAATAGTTATGGATGTGAGAATTGGACCATAAAGAAGGCTGAGCACCAAGAATTGATGCTTTTGAACTGCGATGCTGGAGAAGACTCTTCAGAGTCCCTTGAACTACAAGAAAAACAAACCAGTCATTCCTATAGGAACTCCACCCTGAATATTCAATGGAAGAAGTGACACTGGAAATGAAGGTCCTTTTTTCCAGTAGTTACAGATAGTCATCCAATAGTTATGGATGTGAGAATTGGACCATAAAGAAGGCTGAGCACCAAGAATTGATGCTTTTGAACTGCGATGCTGGAGAAGACTCTTCAGAGTCCCTTGAACTACAAGAAAAACAAACCAGTCATTCCTATAGGAACTCCACCCTGAATATTCAATGGAAGAAGTGACACTGGAAATGAAGGTCCAATACTTTGGCCACCTGATGTTGGGAAAGATTAAAGGCAAAAGAAGGGTGTGGCAGAAGATGGGATGGTTTGATAGCATCACTGACTCAATGGGTATGAATTTGAGCAAACTCTGGGAGATACTGGAGAACAGAGGAGCCTGGCAAGCTATATTCCAAAGGGTTACAAAAAGTCAGACATGAAATGATTAAGCAACTGAACAGCAACAACTTCTCTAAATCACAGTAATCCTCATCATTATTGGGTAGTGGTAAAGGTAAAATAAGATAATTGTAAAATAAAATCTAAAGCTACATACAGATGTAAGTTATAAAAAAAATTCGTTCATAAGAAGATAATCAGTGGTGTAAAATTGACTAAAAAATAATAACTACTTCTTCACCCCATCATGATGTTTCTATCTCAGAGTACTTCCTATTTCCACTAGCAATGAGAATTACTATAGTCCAAGTTTCTTCTTGCTTACACTTGTCCCAGACTTCCCTCTGTCTACGCCATCCTCCAAATACATTGTGTATGCTCTTCTAAAGGATATATGTTTTTTCATCAGATATCACAGAGAATCCTGTTCACAATTCCCTGGAGTAACCAAGTGTCCATCGTTGAACTTGAGTCACTTACAGTTACAGCATCATTTATTGTCATTCAGAATATTTAAAAGAGGAATGAAAATGCCTTGATGATACGGGTGAAAAAAATCTCTGCAGAGTGAATTATCCAGCCACACAAGTGCTTGAGAAACTTTAATGCTCATTCAAAGTCCCCAAGATCTTACTGAAAGGCAGATACTGAACAAGCAAACCTGGGGTGAAGCCTGAGTTTCTGCACTGCCCCAGTGCTGGCGGCACTGCTGCTCTGTGATGTATCCTTCGAGTGACTGGCGCCTACACTAGGATTCCTAATATTTCAAGTATGAGGACACTCTTAAAATTTTAAGAGTTGGTATCATTTTGATTATAATTTAAAAAGGCATATAAGCAAAAAATCATAATCTTACCAACCAAAGATAACAAGCACAACTATTAATAATAGGTTTGTAAGTGGTTTATATAGATACCAAATCAGAGTAGAAGTCCATCTATCCATATTGTTTTTTTCAAGTATAGTTGTACCACCTATCCACATTATTTTAAAGTGTGGAGATTCCTGAAAGAATTGCAAATAGAGCTGCCTTACGACCAAGCAATCCCAC